>JAOWMA010000349.1:9808-51712 GCA_025962755.1 Colletotrichum tropicicola
ACAACACACCAAACACAACCCAAAAAACCCCCCCCCCCCGCCCCCCCCCCCCACCCACCCCCCCCCCCCCCCCCCCCCCCCCCCCCCCCCTCCTCCTAACTGACAAACCCCCCAGGGCGCCGGCCAGAAATACGTCCCCCGCGCCGTCCTCGTCGACCTCGAACCGGCCACAATGGACGCCATCCGCTCCGGGCCCCTCGGCTCCTTCTTCCGCCCGGACAACATGGTCCACGGCCAATCCGGCGCCGGCAACAACTGGGCCAAGGGCCACTACACCGAGGGCGCCGAGCTCGTCGACCAGGTCCTCGACGTCGTCCGCCGCGAGGCCGAGTCCTGCGACAGCCTGCAGGGCTTCCAAATCACCCACTCCCTCGGCGGCGGCACCGGCTCCGGCATGGGCACCCTGCTCATCGCCAAGGTGCGCGAGGAGTTCCCCGACCGCATGATGGCCACCTTCTCCGTGCTGCCGTCCCCAAAAGTGTCCGAGGTCGTCGTCGAGCCCTACAACGCGACCCTCAGCGTGCACCAGCTCGTCGAGAACGCCGACGAGACGTTTTGCATCGACAACGAGGCCCTCTTCGACATCTGCCGCCGCACCCTCAAGCAGCCGCACCCGTCGTACGGGCAGCTGAATTCGCTCGTCTCGCGCGTCATGTCCGGCCTGACGACGGGCTTCCGCTTCCCGGGCCAGCTGAACGCCGACCTGCGCAAGCTGGCCGTCAACCTCGTGCCGTTTCCGCGCCTTCACTTCTTCACCGTCGGGTTCGCGCCCCTGACGACGGCCGCCGCGTACTCGGCGCTCGGCGTGCCGGAGCTGACGCAGCAAATGTTCGATCCGCGGAACGTCATGTCGGCGTCGGATTTCCGCAACGGGAGGTTCCTCACCTGCTCGGCCATCTAGTGCGTCCCCCCCCCCCTCTCCCACCTTTCCTCTCTGTCTTTCGTTTCTACGGTAGCATATCGCGGTCGAGATGAGGCAGAGACTAACAGACGCAGCCGGGGAAAAGTCTCGACCAAGCAGATCGAAGAACAGATCCGCGCCGTGCAGGCCAAGAACTCGGCCTACTTTGTCGAATGGATCCCCAACAACGTGCAGACGGCGCACTGCTCCATCCCCCCGCGCGGGCTGTCCGTCTCGTCGACCTTTATCGGAAACTCCACCGCCATCCAGGACATCTTCCGCCGCATCGGCGACCAGTTCAGCGTCATGTACCGCCGCAAGGCCTTTCTGCACTGGTATACCGGCGAGGGCATGGACGAGATGGAGTTCACCGAGGCCGAGTCCAACATGAACGATCTCGTGTCCGAGTACCAGCAGTATCAGGACGCGGGCGTGGACGACGAGGAGCCCGACGAGTTTGAGGAGGATGTTCCTGCTGAGGGGGAGTAGACAGGGGGTGGTGGTGAAAGTTTGAGTTTGGTGGTGAATGGAACTATAGCTTGGATATGATCACGGGTCCTCTTCGTTGCAGATCACAGCCTTGATCTGTTCCTTTTTCCTGCGACGGTTACCGTCCTTAGTTTCAACGACATAACGATACATCATGTTCGTTGACCAGTCCATGACCGAAATGCCCGTTCTCAGTGCATACACAGAGCGAAACACAAAACCCAAGAAGAAGTACCGAAGCTCGGTGGCAGAATATTGCTCGGTCTTATCATTCTACTCAACATCATACAAGCGGTATCATTTCTCTATTCTATACCAAGTCACTGACTCAACCGTCCTCAAGCGGCCTCCTGACAAAAATCTCCAACGCCCCCCTCATCTTCTCCTCGACAGCCTTCCTCTCCTTATCCTTGGCCGGCAACCCGACCCTGCAGACAGCCCGCCCAAACACCTCGGCAACCCTCCTCTCGCGCGTTCGCCTCCTCGCCAGTGCCGCCTCCGCAGCCGCGTTGCCTCCCGTCAGCCTCCGGAAGCTCAGACTCCGCCGGTTCGGCTTCGGCAACGTCAGCGCCTCCACCTCAGTCCTCGAGATGGGTGCCAGCTCCGCCACGACCTTGGATAGCGTCGCTGTAAGAAACACAAAAGCGATGTTGTGGTTCGGCGCCGTGGCCAGTATATCGAGCACTGCCGACTTGTCGTCTTCGATTTCCGTCGACGACCGCGCGGCGGCACCGCCGAGATGCGGGATCGCGACCTCAATCTTGGCCCAGAGCGCCGCGGTGATGATGCCGTCCGTGAGGCCGCTGAGGAAGAGCAGCATGACCTCGGCAATCACTTCGACGCGGTAGAGAGAGGGCGTTTCGACCGGCAAGGCATCGAGGAGGGGTTGGTCGTTGTCGAGGGCTTCGACGAGGGCGAGAACTTGGGCGTCCCGGGCTTCTCTGTCCTTGAATATCCATGCTGCTTCGTCAAACGGCCAGCCGGGCTTGTCGGCCGGGATGAGATACTCTTCAATCATGTTGGCGTCCGCGATGGCGCGCGAAGTCATTACTTCGACTGCTTCCGTGAGTTTGAACAGCTCTTTGGGTGCCGCACAGTGAACGTCCAGATCATATGGTATCGAAGAACCCTTTGCTCTCGACTTGATGAACGCCCGGATGCCGCCGTCCGGGATGCGGATGAGCTCGTCTATGGACCGGCCGAAACAGGTCGGGAGCCATGATGCGTGGACAGGGACAAAGTGATCTCTGCCATCTTCGACGCGGAGTACCAGAATGTCTTCGAGAGTCGCACGGCCGTCATTGAGTATTCGAACGTGAGACATGTCGCTGACGTAGACCTCCAGCACGCCGCTGACCGTCTCGCCCGGCTCGAGTGTTACCTCGTTGCCGAGGTCAGGCTGCTCTTCACCAACCTCCACGTCCGCCGGCCTAAACGACGTGCTCAGCCAAGACGGCGGGCTCTCGGAGTCGGAATCATCCTCTATCGTGGGCTTCTCGACAAAGGCGAACTTGGCGGGCACCCGGCCGGTGTTTGCTATTGTGAGCGTGGCGACGTGCCTACTCAGGTACCCAATGTCGCCAAAGTCAACGGCCTCGCCAAGGTCCGCCGACCCGGAATCGCCCTTGGGATGAAGGTTCGGGTTGTCGAGCACGACCGTAATCAGCGGCCGGCCCTCGTTCTCGGCCCTGTCCAGCTCCTTTGCGACCTCGGCGTGGACCTTGGCCTTGAGATCAGGCACCACGGCGTCATAGTCGAGGGTGAAGATGGAGATGATGGGCTTGTGATCCGACGAGATGATGCGCTGGTGGGAGGTGTAAATGTTGAGCTGTATTCTATCGGTGAAGCCCTCTTTCGTGATGACCTCTTCCGGCTCGTTGCCGTCCTCTTCGTACTCGTCGTAGTCGAGGCCAGCTTGGCCGGGAGGCGGCTCCTCGCCGTCGGCGTCGGGATCGTAGTCAAACAGGACACTCTCGTCATCGGTTGCGTGGTCCATTCCCTGTGCTGTCATCTCTTCGTCTCTCTTCTTGGCCTCCTCGCTATCCTTGACCTTTTGTTCATACTCTTGCTTGTCTTTTCGTGTCCTGTAGAGGATGCGATCACACCAGCTGGGCGCCCTCTGCTTCTCGCTCGAGTCAAAGAGGCTGATCGTCCCAACGTCGTACTTGTATGACGGCAGGAAGGTGATTGGACCTTCTCGCCAGCCATCATGGAAAACCTTCTTCTCCGCAATCATCCTCCGCAACTGGTCGTGTGGCAATAAAGAGTCCAGCGTCGCCTGCAATGAAGCGGGATCATCGCTCGGATCCGGCAAAAAGTCGTCGGGGTCCGGCAAAGAGCTGGAGGAATCGTCGAAGCTCGGCTCCGACGACAGCGTTGTGTCAATGGTGGATGTATCATCGTCACTGTCGTCTCCCTTGGATCCCTTGCCCCCTTTCGAGCTCTTGACCACCAACACCTCCTCGCCGGCAATCACCTTGCGGCCCTTCTTGTCCAAGTCGTACTCCCCACGCGTGTGCAGCAGAAGAAGCCGCCGGATGTCGTTCCCGGGCAGCCCGTCGACCCGGAAATTCAAGTCACCCAGCCAAAACGCAAAGTCCTCGTCGCCAATCTTCTCCGCCTCGGCCTCGTTCTCTCCAGACAGGTTGATGGGATCAAACTGCGTCCGCGAGAGGATCTGCCCGACGTCCCAGAGCCTGCGGTCCAGGTACGTCTGTTCCGCGCCGCTAGCGAGGTGGCAGTTGACAAAGACCATGCGCGTGGTCTCGCCCAGCAGCATGCGCGTCGTCACGGCGCCCTTGTTGCCCAGGTACCCGAACAGACCGGTGCCCACGGCGACGGTGCTCACGTTGCTGACGGTCGGGGCGACTTCCGGGGACGCGTACGCCAGCAGCAGCAGGCCCGACATTTGCTCCGCGGCGACGAGCTCGTACCCGTCCGGCATGGCCTCCTCGAGGGCCTCCTTCCATTTCTTCATGGGCCCCGGGTCGGAGTACATGCGGTTCACGTAGTCTCTCGCCATGTTGAGGTCGACGATCTCCTGCAGGCCGAGGACATAGAGCCCGATCTTGTCCCCGCCGACGAGATGCACGGCGTCGGTGGCCGGTGGGTTCGGGGCCGAGTTTGTGCCATCGTTGACGGCCGCTTCGCCATCTGTTTTCCTGGCGTTGTTGGTGTCGGCGGTCGGGGTGGCGGGCGGAGGGCTCGTCTCGACAGTGTCGCGGTCGGCCACGTTCAGGCGAGAGAGGGAGGTATCGAGGCCGTAGCCGTCGACGAACCAGCTCGCGAGGTCCTTGTCGGTGCCGGGGCAGGCGGCGACGTTCCAGGTGCCGATCTTGACGCGGATGCGGTGTGGGCGGACGTACTCTGCGCGGCGGGCGTAGACGGCGCGGGCGAGGGACTGGGGCGTCGACGTGAGGTCGACGGGGTCGGAGGTGGTGGAGGGGATGGTGTCGGAGAGGGCCATCGCGAGGGCGAGGCTTAGGCTTCGGCTTCGGCTTCAGCTGGCGGTGCTGGCGGTGCTGGACGCTGAACTTTTAGATCGAGGGAGGATTCGAGCCGCGGGAGGGGGTGTCTGGGTTATAGATGCGGGGAGAGGCGGAATGGATGGAGGACAGGGAGGCCAGGGCCGGTTGTTTCGGGGTCCCTCTCGGATTGGATGTCGTCGATCAGTCCGGAGTCGCCCGGCGCATGATGTTGGTATTTCCGGCGTGGCTGCAAGTCGTCGTAAGTGAGGTCACGGACCAGGATGGTGACGATTATGCGCGGGCGGTTGTGGCCGGAGAAGCAGACGAAGGGCCCGGGCAGCAGACGGACGAGCCGGAAGGGCGGGAGAGGTGGTGGTGGGAGGGACGGAGGAACGCAGGAAGTCGAAGAAGTTGAAGATGGAATGCAGAGTTGAAATTCTCTTGGAAAATGCTGGCGGATTTGGCAGGGTTCTACAGTGACGCCGCCCACAGCGCACGACAGTGACTGCCGTCCGAGGCATCAGTGACGTGCGTCGTGCATCCCCCCGGCGATCGGGCCCCAGGGCCAGCAGCAGCAGGGCAGCAGGGCGAACCACGCGCTGAAATTCCAGGTGCGGGCGGCGACAGGGGGCCGCCCGGCAGCGAGGGAGGGGCCGGCCAGCACATCTTTCTGCACTGCCACAGCGCTGGGATTGGCGGGGTAGATCGGCCGATAAGCAGCGATAAGGCTGCGGGACCCACACCGGGTGCGGTGCTGACCTCATCAATCCACGTCCGAGCCTTGCGCCCAGCCGCGTCTGGGCTGTGACGATTTCACACTCAACACCACGCACCGAGACTCACGAGAACAGTCACCGTTGCGCGACGCAACACACCCACGTCACGAGACCGCAACCCAATCACCCCTGACTCATACACATCACATCTGAGTCTAGATACACAAACCAAACAAACCCCCAGCAGCGGCAACACTGCGCCGCCGCCATGTCCCGCCAAACCCCCCGCAAACGCGGCGGCCACAACCGCCACCCCTCCGCCTCCGCCTCCGCCTCCGCCTCGGGTCCGCGCCCCGTCCAGTCCGACTACGAGTCCGACGCCGCCCACTACCTCGACTCCCACCCGGCACCCGCCCCGAACCCGGCCCTCTTCAACCGCACAAACACCGACCTCAACCTCTCCGTCCTGCGCCGCTACCTCCCCTCCATCAACTCCACCCTCTCCATCGCCGCCAACGCCGTCGTCTACACCTTCAACCCCTCCCTCCCCGGCTGGGACAAGACCGGCATCGAGGGCACCTACTTCCTCTGCATGCAGGACCCCCTGCCCGGCGCCCCCGGCGCCCCCGCCGGCCCGCGCGCCTGCATCTTCGTCCTCAACCGCCGCGGCCTTGAGAACGTCATCCTCGACCTCGGCGACGTCGCCGACTTCGAGGTCATGGACGAGATCTACATCTTCCGCCTGCGCCAGGACCCCCCCACCCGCACCCAGCAGCAGCACCAGGAGGACGACGACGACGCCGCCGGCAACAAGGTCATGGGCATCTGGATCCACGCCGACAAGGAGGACACGCGCGTTATGAACGCCGCCATGATCAGCGAGACGCTGCGCCAGATCCAGGCCCACGCCGCCGAGCAGGCCGTCGTCGCCGGCGCGCCGCCGCCGCCGCAGCAGGAGGAGGAGCTCGGCCCGGCCATGCAGGCCATCGGCCGCAGGCTGAGTCTGAGCGACCTCTTTGGCGCGCAGAACGGCGCCAAGGGCTAGGAGCTCATGGTGCTGGACGCGAAGGCCAAGGGGATGGAGCTGACGATGCGGAGCAGGGGCATTGAGGAACCGCCCGAGGCGTGGAGGGATCGGCGATGAGAGACCTACCTAAGCATCAGGAGTGGAGATGCACGATGTTGACCCCGTGCCATAAACAGGACATCAACACACCTCAGCCAGAAACATCACCAGGCGAAAACAAAACACGTTCGCCCGCAGAGTAGCACGACGGGGGTCAGGCTCAGAGCGAGCAACGGCAAAAGCAATGATACCCATAATTAGAAAAATGTCATTTTCATACATGAGAAAAGGCGCGGGACGCGACGCCCGATCCCTCAAGTCGTGACTCGCAAGTCTAGGGGACGTTTTCTATTAACCCCCCAACCTGGACAAACCGTCAATGCCAACCCCCAGTACCTAGGCCGTGAGAAAACCCGCCAAATTACCACCCCCGTCAATAACAACGCCGCAGGCTGCCACGCTCATACCGTGCCGCTGATGCTCAGCTCCCGGATCTCCTGCAGCACCTGCTCGACACGCTGGTCCAGGTGTCCCTGCGCGTACTGCTCTCGCGTGTCGGCGTCGAGGTACTGCTGCACCTGCGCCATGCGGCTGTACGCCTCGGCGCAGAAGCGCAGCTGGATCTTGACGAGGGCCTCGAAGCTGGGGTCCAGGTACGGCACGCGCAGGTCGATGAGCTGCGGCAGCTCCGTCGACAGCTGCTCGTTGAGCTGCTCGTACGCGGCCTTGGCCATCTCCATCTCCTTCTCGGCCCGGGGCAGCTTGGTCACGTCCTTGTCGGGCTTCTCGACGAGCTTCTTGACCTTGGCGCGGAGGGCGTCGTAGTCGAGGAGCTTGTGGCCGCGCTTCTTGATGCCTTGGGGAGAGTATTAGTGCGGGGTCGGACAGGGGCTGCCACAGTGGACTGTACTGACATTCGTTGACGTCAGGGAAATATGCGCAGAAGCGAGAGATGGGCTCGAGAACGGCTTGTCTGGGGTGGTGTCAGCTCAATTGTGCGGTGTCCACGCGGCGAGGATCGTACTGGTAGGGTCCGTCGAGCGCCTTGATCGTCTCCGCATCAAGGTCCTCCACAGCTTGCTTGTAACTTCTGCTCACGCCGTCCTTCGCGCCAGAGTCTCCGTAAAAGGCGTCTATCGTCTCGGCAATGCGCATCTGGGAAGCAGTCATAGCTTCGGGGGAGTCAGCCCACGTTGCCCCGGCGTCGGGACCACAACAAACGCACCTCGCAATGAGTCCAGGTATCCCTTGGCCTCCTTCTGCAGCCGTAACGAGGCGGCCTCCATGGTTCTGAATCGTCTGTCGATGGTCTCAGCATGCGTCCGCGTGCATCCTCGCGGGGTGGTATCCCAAACCTTTCCTCAACCTCGTAGTCTCGGTCGTTCGTCTTCTCCACATGCCCTGCCAAGATCAGAACCTCGGTGTTACGACTGGCCCCCGCCGGGGCACGAATGGCAGCATACCCGTCTTCATCATCACCTGCGTCGTCGCGCGGTTGACATTCTTCTTGAATCCTGTTCGCCACCCGTCAGCCCGGAGTCTCCTGTCGTCGTGGCCGTGACCCGCGAGCGCGGCGGCGGCGGCGGCAGCCAGCGCGGGGTCGTCCGAGGTCTCGTACCTGCCCACGACATCTTGGCCCTCGTTCGTTCGATCGCTCCGAATACAGGAATACAGTAGAAAAATTCGACGGACGGCTCGAGCGGTGTGTGTGTGTGTGTGTGTGTGTACTGATCACTCGGTGGTTCGCAGTGGGTATAATTCTCTCGCTCTTGTTGTCGTCCTGTTCGTGGTCCCGTTTCGTCGTCCAAAGGTTAATGGGGGGGTGTGGAAAGGGTAAAAGCAGTTTGGCCGCCCCGGAGGTTTTGATTGCGCGGACGAATCACTCATCAATCCAGGCTGGGGAAACCCAACGACGGCGCCCAGCGTGCGGGAACCGACGTCAGCGACAGAGGCTCAGACTGCGCCACGTCCTTAGCGGCCTTGGCCCCTCTGCCTGGAGCCGGGCGGGCTGTGGCGCAGCCCAGCGAACAGGAGCGGGGCGGAGGGCGCAAGTGCCGCTTTCCGGGACCCACCTGTGCATTTTATGCTTGTTGGTGCCTGCATTCAGCCCTTTGGCGGTTGGAAGTCGTCCAAGTTGCTCTAGACAACATCCTGAGAAAAAGCAACTAGGTAACACCAGGGGGTTGTGTCACGGAAACCGTGTGAGAGACAAAGGAGTTTGTGAAACGAGCCAGAGAATCGACCAGGCAACAGCTGTGGCTGGAGAGACGGGACGTCTGATTTAATTTACTGCCTGGGTGAGTTGCTAGTTTGTTTGTAATTACCCCAGAAGAACAGGCATCCATGGATAGATGCTTGAATTGCGGAAGTTGGGTATGGATGTTCATGCCGGAAGCTAGATACCTATGGATGGGCATGAAGGAACTCGCAAATGCTTATGTAATCTTAAATAAGGTCAGATGCAAATTGTGAGCATTATGCAAGGACCCACACTTTATCCTCCAATTACTAGGTAAGGTACCTACCGCGTCCCACTCCAATTCCTCCATCCGAAGCTTCAACCTCCAAATTTCTATCCCAACCATCGCGACGCGACCACCGCCAAAATGACGACCAAAATAAGGACCAAAAAGATCTTCAACCCGCACTTCCTCATCATGAGCCTGGGAAACCCCGCCCCGTACACCGACACGCTCCACTCCGCCGGCCACCACGTCCTCCGCAACCTCCAGAAGCACCTCTCCCCGCAGCAGGCGCCGTTCGCGCGATCAGACATCTTCGGCAAGACCTGCAAGGTCTCCCACGGCGACAAGTACACGCTCGCGCAGTGCCCGACCCTGATGAACGTGTCGGGCGAGTTCATCGTGCAGGCATGGAACAGGGCGATCGAACGTCAGGAGAACCCGAACGACCTGCACCTAGTCCTCGTGCACGACGACATGGAGGAGGAACTGGGCGACGTCACGAGGCGTCGCTGGGGGATGAGTCACAGGGGTCACAACGGCGTCAGGGACGCCAAGGCCAAGTTCGGCGCGCTTTCAGTAGCGAAAGAGAGGTGGACGAGGTTATCTATTGGTATCGGGCGACCTCAAGGACCGCGGGACGACCAGAGTGTTGTGTCCGCCCACGTGCTTAGTCGGATGAATGACGTGCACTTCCGGGCTCTGGAGGCCGCAACACCGGTCGTGCTTCAGTACCTGGAGGAGTGGGAGCGGATACTCAAGTCCCAAGCTGCGAATCGAGCTGCGTCTCAAGATGCGTATCATGCGGCGTGCGCTGCGGCAAAACGTGCCAAACTTGCGGCCAAACTTGCGGCCAAATCTGCGGCGACACCTGCGGCGACACCTGCGGCCCCCGTCCCGGAGACGTCTCCGAAGGAATGAACCCAACGGCCAAGCCAACCCTACTCTTCCGGCTTGATGAGCCCTTGAGGCACACAACCCAAGTCGAGGCCAAAGTGCCCCACAGATATCCACCAGCGGATGACCGCGACGAGACGGCTTCCCACGAAAGCCGTCAAATACTGCCCCAACTTGAGACGGCGCGCGGGCCGGCCAGTAAATGTCATCAGCGGAGTCTGTCGATTCGAGATTACCCATACTCAGCATCTCCTCTCAAGTAGCCTCCTCCGGTCCAGGTCGACCGTCGAGCCATTTGCTCATATACGGCCCGTCAAGCCAGTACCCGAGCTTGGCGTAGTAGCTCCTCACACCCACGCCAGAAATGACACTAATCTTCTCACTGCCATGCTCGTCCCTCGCGATCCTCTCCGCCTCCTCCATGAGCAGCGTACCGAAGCCCTGATGCTGGAACTTCTTCGGGTCGCGCGCATGGATCGGCACGGCCGTGCCGTAGACATGCAGCTCTCGGATGAGACTCGTCGGCTGGCCCACGAGCTCCTCGCGGTACGTGTACTTCTCGGTACACTTGCGCAGTCGCAGCAGCGCCACGAGAATGTCCTGCTTCGGGTCTTCGTATGCGAGGAACGTCTCCCAGCCGCCGTTGGCCGTGTAGTCGCGCCTCACCAGCTCAATCTGGTTGGGCCTGATTTTGTTCTTGACCTCGTTGACGCCCACCTCGCGCGTCCGTACGTCTCGACATGTTGTGCCAAAGTCCTTCATTCTCGCCAGCGCCAGCTCTCGCAGGTTGCCGTTCTCCACTCCAGAAGTGACCAGAGGCATGGGAATGTCTCGCTGGACACGGTAGATACGCGTCCACGGCGGAATCAGGGCCAGGATCCTCGCCACGAGATCGATCAGACCGTTCGGTGTGTAGTTTTGGTATCGACCGGTTCGCCACAGCTCGTACAGGCCTGTGCCTCTGATCACTAGGGTCGGGTAGATCTTGAGGCCGTCCGTTCGGAACGCAGGGTTCTCAAAGTACTCGCGGAACTGGTCCAGGTCTCTCTCCATGCCCACGTTCGGCAAGTCGGGCATCATGTGGCTGACAACCTTGAATCCGGCGTCCTTGGCAAGGCAGAATGTTTCGGCGACGGCAGCAACCGTGTGTCCGCGATTGGTGTCTCTCGCGACGTCCTCATACAGCGACTGAACTCCAATCTCCAATCTCGTGCAGCCATAGCGCAACATGTCTGACAGGTGGGGCTGCCAGCAGTAGTCGGGTCTGGTCTCGATCGTGATACCGACGCACTTGATGTTACTCATTTCGCTGGCCTCCACTGCTTCGTCCACGTTTGATGTCTGGTAGCCGCTGAGGGCGTTGTGTAGTTGCGCGATAAAGTCCTCTCTGTATGGTACAGGCAGCGACATGAAGGTACCGCCCATGATGATGTATTCCACCTTGTCGACGGAGTGGCCGAGTGACTTGAGCTGGTCGATTCGTCCGCGGGCCTGCTCGAAGGGGTCATATCGCGCTCGAATGGCTCTCATTGACGTGGGCTCGTATCCGGTGTAGGACTGTGTGCTGTACTCAAAGTCGGAGTCTGGGCCGCCAGGACAGTAGACGCAGATGTTGCCGGTGTATGCGATGTGCGGGCATCTGTGGGGCTTGCACATGACGGCGACCACTGCAATACCCGATGATGTGCCTGGAGGCTGTTAAGATGTGTACTTCCGGACAGATGGAATGGTCAAACCCACGGATTGGCTTTGCAATGAGCTTCGGCAGGATGTACTTCTTGTAGTGCTCGGGAATCGCCGCAATAATCGCAGTCAAGGGCGGGATGTTGGCGAGCTTGTGCTTCCGCGCAAACTTGTTGCGCATGGAGTTGAGGTTGAGGTCTCGTTGGGGCTTCTTGGGGTCGCGGACGGCCTCGTGGTCCTCGATCAGGGCGTTGGCGATGTCCGCGCAGCATCGCAGGAAGCGCTCGTTCTCGGGGGGCAGGTTATCGTTCTTGGCCCGCGTCTTGGTGACGGTGGCGGTGGTGGTCGCCATCTTGGAGGAGGGTCGGAGACTTGTTTGTTCGTTCGGCGGTTATTCGGTTCATATAATTTTAATTCGAGTCGTGTCGCTTCTCGCCGTATTCTCGTGTGAGCACACCCTCACAAGTTCAAAGCGCCGAAGGAGTCACAGTTGGAGGTCGCCGTGTGTCCCTCACTTGGAAATTTTGGAGGGACCGTCCAAATGCACGTCGAGGATGGTGGGGTAACCAGCCACAGCAAGCTCATCTGCACCGCCACACGTCACAACCGCAGGCCAATTGTGGGGTGCTGACTCCCGCGGCCGCCATTGGCCCGGCCGGATCATCCTGGCGCCGACTGGCGCGGGTTTTCCCGGGCTGCAGTGCCCCGTGGCTCGCGCTGCAGACCCGGTTGTCTCGAAAGAGCTCGGTTCAAGTTTTGCTTGGTGCCAGTTCGACCCTTCTTTTTCGGAAAGTGACGTGAATTGCTGCAGCAGCTCCTGTCTCTCCTTCGATCCCATTAGCCGCAATCCAGAACCTCCCTCTCTCCTTCTCCCCCCTCGGCCCCTCCCATCCCCGAACTATTCCCTCTTAATTGCGCCGCGGGTGTTGCTGCTGCGCATTCTTTTTTCCCCGTCCCATCTACACGCGGATTCCACACATACACAGACGCCCATCATGCAGGCCTTCACGAGACAGATGCGCCCGGCAGGCAAGCTGCTGAACCAGGCCGCGAGACGGTCCTACAGCGTGTCCGCCGCCGGCCCCTACTCCAAGACGGTCGACAACCTGCGCATCAACTCCGAGACCAAGGTCATCTACCAGGGCTTCACTGGCAAGCAGGGAACGTAAGTGGTGTTATCTTCCTCCGAGCCCACCGACCCCCCCTGGCTGGGGGGTCTGGCGATGCCATCGTCGAACAAAGAAGGCATTGGGAGAGAGCTCCGAGCTGATGTTTTGCTTCTCGACAGCTTCCACGCGCAACAGGCCATCGACTACGGTACGCGATGATGATTCCGAGACGCAATTGCGCGCCCCGCGCTGCAAGCAGGACATCTCCGAGGCTGATAATTCTGCGATGTATACAGGCACCAAGGTCGTCGGTGGAACGAACCCCAAGAAGGCCGGCCAGGAGCACCTGGGCCTCCCCGTCTTCGCCAACGTCGGCGATGCCGTCAAGGAGACTGGCGCTACGGCCACCGCCATCTTCGTCCCGTATGTCATCACGTCGCGATAAGCTTGCACTGGCGGACCTGGAATGTTGACCCGAACTGATAGCCCCCCTCTGGCTGCCGCCGGTATCGAGGAGGCCATCGCCGCCGAGATCCCCCTGGTCGTCTGCATCACTGAGGGTATCCCCCAGCATGGTACGTGCATCCTGCCGTGTAGCTCTTGAAGCTGTCGCGTAGCTCTTGGAGCTCCCGCGCAGCTGCCGAGAAGTTCCCGCATACTCACCACCACCACCCAGACATGGTCCGCATCACCAACATGCTCAAGACGCAATCCAAGACGCGTCTCGTCGGCCCCAACTGCCCCGGCATCATCGCCCCCGGCCAGTGCAAGATCGGCATCATGCCCGGCTTCATCCACAAGCGCGGCCGCATCGGTATCGTCTCCCGCTCCGGTACCCTGACGTACGAGGCCGTCAACCAGACCACCCAGGCCGGCCTCGGCCAGTCCCTCGTCGTCGGTATCGGCGGTGACCCCTTCTCCGGCACCAACTTCATCGACTGCCTGAAGGTCTTCCTCGAGGACGAGGAGACTGACGGTATCATCATGATCGGTGAGATCGGTGGATCCGCCGAGGAGGACGCCGCCGACTTCCTCAAGGCCAACAACACTGTCAACGGCGGCAAGCCCGTTGTCTCCTTCATTGCCGGTATCTCCGCGCCCCCCGGCCGCCGCATGGGTCACGCCGGTGCCATCGTCTCCGGTGGCAAGGGCGGTGCCGACTCCAAGATCTCCGCCCTCCAGGCTGCCGGCGTCATCGTCGAGCCCTCTCCCGCCGGCCTCGGCAAGGCCCTGTACGACGAGTTCGTCCGCCGCGACCTCTTGTAAAGCGTCTTTTTCCTCGAAATAAACCGACCGAACCGGCCGTGAAGAGGAGGATGAGGCAGCTGTGTATGTAACATGTTAAAGAGACTTTTTTGAAGCGTGGTTGTAGCAGCAGCAGCAGCAGCAGCAGCAGCAGCAGCAGCAGCCGCCGCCGCCGCCGCCGCCGTCGCCGTCATGGGCGCATCTGGCGTGGAGGAACGAGGTGGTTTCTTGCATCGTGCGTCGAATATTGTGTACGTGTGTATATGTGTGTGTCCAAGGCGTGTCTGGATGTTGCCCCCAAATAACTCGATAGACTGGAATTCGGCAACACTGGGCAGGGCGCGGGAAACATAAACACAAAGAAGGTGGAGGGGGGCCCGAGAGAAATATGAAATTCCCGAAGCATTTGCCTTGAACCCAGGGAGGACGGTCTTCCCCCCCACCCGTTTTTGTATCTCGAATTCCACAAGGTGTAAACATTTTTCCCGCCTCTGTTAGCCGCAGGTCCTGCCGCAGCGTCGCGTCCGCGATCGCAACCCGCACTGCAACCGCACGCCGCCCTCCGCATCTAATTCGTCCCCTTCGCGCCATGTCGGGATCTGGGGCCCTGCCGTCGTACGACTCCCCATACGACCCCGATCCAGGGGAGGGGGGGCAAGGGTCCCGTCTCCGAACCCCGAGGGGAAGCGGCCCGACAGCACGAAAAAATGGGGACCGAGGGCGCCGGATCAACGGATGCGATTGTGCGATTTGTGTGATGGATGTGATTTGCTTACTACGTACGGATATACGCCGAGCGGGTCTCTTATCGTACAAAATGACCTCTGAGAGGTAAGTTTAAGAGACGGGGAAAATAAAATAAGAATAAGAGGGAAACGAGGACGACGCAGACGCAGAATCCCCCATGCGCCACCCTCCCCAAACGCCTAGTCCGTGATGCTGAAAGTCTCGGGGAGACTGCCCAAGAGGAGAGAGAGTACCAGAAAAAGAGGAAAAGATGAATGAATACCGTGCTCCTTCGACCCAGCCTATTCCAGCCCAACCCCCCGGACCTTCGAAACGGTTCCAAGCGCATGCAAGTACTTCTTTCGTGCCACCATGAGGTTCGGGTGTAGAAAATTTCAAACCTCGTCAGAGTCAGAGGGGAGGAGAAAAAAAAAGGTCAGAGCCCATGCGTTGCGGTATGGCCCTCTCCTCTGGCAAAATCAAAGTCCCCCGCAAAAATAATGCCCTGTCCCGCCTTCCGTTCTAAAGATGTAATGATGTAGTTTGACTCCCTGTTCGATGCATTGCCGCCCAAATGGGACCCTCCCTTCCTCGCTTCGTGAATATTCGGTTCAAGTGACTGTCGTGGCTGGCCCTGCGGATCATTGCTCGCCGAGGAGGCGGGCGGTGATGTCGCCCATGTAAGCCTCCTCCAGCTCGTAGTCCTGGCCATCGTTGCGTTCTATGCCGACGAAGAGGAAGGCGTCGACGACGGCGTCGACCTCGAAGCCCATGTTGACGAAGCGGTCGATGAGGTCCTTGTTGTAGCCGTTGTACCTGTGTGTCCAATGAGTCAGCCAAGAGAGAGCCTGATTAATCCCCCTTGACGAGCCCCCGACGGGCTTCAAGTCTCTCTCCCGTGTGAAAACGCACCTGTCCAGGTCGTCGCCCTTGGCGTCGCCGCCGGCCTCCTTGCGGTACTTTGTGGTGTCGAACTCGCGCGGGGGGGCGCCGGCGTGCTTGACGGCCCACTCGTGCGCGCGCTTCGCGAAGCCCTCGGGGTTTTCGAGCATCATCTTGGCGACCTCGGCGTCTTGCGGGTCCTTGGGGTTCGGGAACTCGAGGAGCATGCGGAGGGAGAGGAGGGCCGTCTTGATGGTCTGCACGGGAGACCAGCCGCTTCCTAGAGTGTCCAGGCAGATTGCGCCCTTGGGGGGGGAGGGTCAGCACGTTGGACGTCTGGTGGTATGATGTTGGGGATCCTAAGGGCAAGGGGAGGGTAGAGGGAAGGCAAGGGGCGAGGAGGCGGCTTACAGTCTGGCTGCTGATGTTGGGGTGCCAGATCTTGGTGTCGAACTTGATGATGGGCGACTTGAACGGGTAGCTGTCGGGTATCTTAATGTCGACCTGGTACTGGCCGCCGGCGTAGGGGGTATCAGGGGGCGCGGGAAACGAGCCCTTGAGGTGCAGGAGGTTTGACTCGTCGATGGGTGCAGCATAGACGCCCGAGTTGTCCTTGTCTGCGCGGATGTCCATCAGCTCCTTTGCGATTCGCCTCTCCTTCGGGGTTGACATGGTGATGGCAGGGAGCTGTGGGCTCTCTCTGTGTGGTTGCTGGTGATTATTCGGGGATATGTTTGGTGTGGTATGGATTCTGGTCTGTCAATATCACAGAGTGTGCTCTGTCTGTCCGTCAGGGACTGCAGTGTCGTTGGGCAGAATAGGTTGCGTGAACGCAAGTGTGATGCGAGGGGCTCTTCGGGTCGGATCTCTTGCAGTGGGAGGAGCCGACGGACGTGCCCCTCAGGAAAGATGATGCTGGAATGGCCCGTGCAGAAGCCGCTAAAATAGTGCCCTTGGATGGTCAGGTCCGCCTGAGAGGGGCACTTCCTATGGGGGGTGAGGCAGCTGTGAGGCGGGGTTAGAACAGCATGGAAATGGTGGCAGGTACCTAACGTGGCATGTCACTGGATGCTGTCAAAGTCTATTAAAGCCAGTCAGAGTGATTTCTTGGTTGCACCCAGGCTTAGGTAAGAACATGCCGTGGTAATCAGTTTGTGACATGAAGCAGGATGTTTCTCATTGGAGGAGGACCGCTGGAACTAACTCCGGAAGAGGCACCTTGTCAAGACGCATGATTGTGCCTGCTTGCACTTGGTCTGATGAATGAGCAATAAGGCATCACTATTCATGCAAGGTTCTGCTGCCGTTCTATGGGATCCAAGGAACAGCTGTGATTGATAAGCTTTGGCTCAAGGGCGTAAGCTTTTGCCTCACAGTCTTGCTTCTTTGAACTGCTCCTTCTATGGTCCCATCGGCTTTAGGCATTAGACGTTTAAATGAGTGTGACAATACTGCAGAGCAGCATGCAGGTGATGGAAATGCTACATGATTTCTGGTATTTTTTTTTTTTTCATTCAGACAGATAAGGCTGTTTTGGGCTAGAACTGTGTTCATCTCAGCTAGTTGACCTTGAAGATTGAGAGGCTCATGGCTCCTCTTGATTGAACCAACGAAGCATACTGGATGCTTCCTTAAAGTGATAAAATCACACTCAGGGCTTCTGTTGGCCAAAGTCCGTGTATTGCTGAGGGAGTGATGATCAAATGTTACAACACCCGCTTTTTCTGGAACGAGATAACAAGCAGGCGGCAGAGGACACACAGCAGGCCCGAGTTCGAGGGCCGAATGAGCGGGGCCGCGGATGCCCGGTGTAGTAGCCGGCGCCGGAGGAACCGGATAGTGGAGACACCGGGGATGAGAACAAAGACGGAGTTGAAGAGGCAGAGATGGGTAGTACGCTGGGAGCGTAGACCGGATGACAAAAGGCCTCGGTCGTGACTTGGGGAGAGATCGAGGCAATATTGACGGGCAAGTCCAGACAAAACCCGCCGCTAATCGCAGGCAAAACCCAGAAGCCTTGCGCCCCAGAGAATTCAAGTTTGCAACGACCGCAATTTGCTCTTTGGCCGTGTCTGTGAGCAGCTTCCCTCAGCGCGAATATCGCACTTGCTGGAGGGTGAGGGAAGCCAGCTGAGTCAGCAATAGACGAGCAGCAGCTAAAGTCACGTGATGAGTCACAGATCTGCCGGATCGGGACTAGACCGCCTCAGCTGCGCGTTCCTCTGGAGCCTGCGTGCCCTGTGCTGAAGGTGCCAGGTACTGCCGCCGATTACCTACGCAGCCAGCAGCAGCCTTGTCCTCGACCTTACGCTGCCGTCTCCGGAATCCACCCAACTTCATCACCACCACAAGCTCCCCCGATTGCATCCCACCCGCCCGGTCGCATTTTTCTCCTTACGTATCGCAACAAGACCGACACACGACTGCTAGACACAGAGAGAACGCCAGGATGGGTCAGAACCAGAGTGGAATGGGTGGCGGAGGAGATGGAAAGGACGACAAGGACAAGAAGGTACGCCCCCCAAAACATCATCGCCAACGACCTTGGAAATCCCCCTCAGCGACGCCAGCTAACTGTCAACGCAGAAGGAGAAGCCCAAGTACGAGCCTCCCCCGCGTCCCACCACCAGAGTCGGCCGCAAGAAGAGAAAGGCCGCCGGTACCAGCGCCGCTGCAAAGCTCCCCGCCGTCTTCCCCACAAGCAGATGCAAGCTCCGTTTGTTGCGTATGCAGCGAATCCACGATCACCTCATCCTCGAGGAAGAATACGTTGAGAACCAGGAGCGTCTCCGCAAGGCCAAGGCAGCGAAGGAGGGAGCCGCGGTCGGTCCCGAGGGCGATGTCGACCGCCTGGCCGATGAGCGCGGCCGTGTCGACGACATGCGTGGCAGCCCCATGGGTGTCGGCACGCTCGAGGAGATGATTGACGACGACCACGCCATCGTTAGCAGCACCACCGGCCCCGAGTACTATGTCAGCATCATGAGCTTCGTCGACAAGGACCTGCTCGAGCCCGGTGCCAGCGTCCTCCTCCACCACAAGAGCGTCAGCATCGTTGGCGTCCTGACCGATGACGCCGATCCCCTTGTCAGCGTCATGAAGCTGGACAAGGCACCCACCGAGTCATACGCCGACATTGGAGGTCTGGAACAGCAGATTCAGGAAGTCAGAGAGTCAGTCGAGTTGCCGCTGCTGCATCCCGAGCTGTACGAGGAGATGGGCATCAAGCCACCCAAGGGTGTTATCCTCTACGGTGCTCCCGGTACCGGAAAGACGCTGCTTGCCAAGGCAGTCGCCAACCAGACCTCGGCCACTTTCCTGCGTATAGTCGGAAGTGAGCTGATCCAGAAGTACCTCGGTGATGGTCCCCGTCTCGTCCGCCAGCTTTTCCAGGTACCTTCCATCCCTGTCCACCTCAATTCATTTCTAACATGACCAGGTTGCCGGCGAGAACGCGCCCTCGATTGTCTTCATCGACGAAATAGATGCTATTGGCACGAAGCGTTACGATTCGACGTCCGGAGGTGAGCGTGAAGTCCAGCGAACCATGCTGGAACTGCTCAACCAGCTCGACGGTTTCGACGATCGTGGTGATGTCAAGGTCATCATGGCCACCAACAAGATCGAGAGTCTCGACCCCGCTCTGATTCGTCCCGGACGTATCGACCGAAAGATTCTCTTCGAGAACCCCGACCAGAACACGAAGCGCAAGATCTTCACCCTCCACACCTCCAAGATGTCGCTGAACGATGACGTCGACCTGGAAGAGTTCATCTCGCAAAAGGACGACCTTTCTGGTGCCGACATCAAGGCCATCTGCTCTGAGGCCGGTCTGCTTGCTCTCCGCGAGCGCCGCATGCGTGTCCAGATGGCCGACTTCCGCTCGGCAAGGGAGAGAGTCCTCCGGACTAAGCAGGAGAGCGAGCCGGAAGGCCTGTACTTGTAGTTTGCGAGCATTCGCGTGTATGACCGGGCTGGGCTAGACGGCGACGATGACAGGACGGTTACGACGGGCAGCGATGGACCGCAAGGGCAGGCAGCTACGATAGAGCTAATAGCAAGCATGCCTGACATGAAGATGCGAGGACTGAGTGATAAGCGGGCGCATCCGCCAACAGTGAATGATTGACGCTCATGCATTCGGGGTTCCGGGAAAGAACCGTATGCAGTCTACCAATTCTAAAAACTAGGCCTGGTCAAACTGTGTCTTCCCACTCCGCCTAATCAGCAGAGCCGACCAATACGTCCGGGACCTTGTTGACGCTCAGGAGGGAAGAGTTAACCTAAGGATTTGTAATTCCAGTTATCCTCATCTCTAAGGGCTATGTTCCTGGGGTAATCATTCTTGAGGCAAGTCAGAAGATGCTCTGCTGCTTAAATTCTAGAAGACCTGAGGTGGCAACGGCATACCCGGCCGCTGCTCTTGGTGTACTTCTACCTCGCCTGTCAATCTGCTTGGTTTCCTGGACGCAATACACCCTAAGTGATGAAGGTCAAGACTTAGTAACCCTAAGAGCCTGATGCCTCAATCGTCGCCAAGCGCGAGGGCATCTGCGGGTGCAACCTTCCATTCATCAATGCAATACCAATGCGATGGGGATGCTGCTAGCGGATGGCATTCCGACTGGGCGGATTCCCTTCGTCTGCTTCCGGCATAGACCACATGAGGCTATATCATCTACAATCATGCATTTCGTTGGATCGTTTATGAGTAAGAGGGGAGACTTTCCGGCTAGATACCCAGGTTACTGAGACACCCAGCGGCGTTGAATGCAGATGAGAAGGCGTGGCACGAACAACACCTAGTGTAATAATCATGACGATGATATCCAAAGGTGACAAGGACTAAGGGGAGACATCTGAGACTCTGATCTATTATAAGAACTAAAGGGCCCCGGCCTAACATGTCTTTGCCCTCGGCAACGAACTCAAGGGTCATCGAGACGCGTCGCCATTACCGAACGCATCTTACTAAGAAACCACAATCCCCGCACCCAACGGGAAGCTGTCGTGGTCTGGACAGCCGGATTGAACGTCGGCTCGCAGCGTGACGATCCCGGGCGAGGAGGGTCCGCCTGACGAGACGAACTCTAATGCAGGCCCGGCATATGCCCGCTCATCTAGACCCGGGACCCAGCCTCCCCCCCACGCATGAGCGAGATATGGTGCTTACCGAAATGGTGCCATCCCAGCGGGCTGAGGCTGTTTCGGCCCAGGGATGGCCCTGGCTGGGGAAGGCGAAGACATGAAGATGAAGGGTGTGCTGTTGAGCGTTTCCCCCGCACTTGAATGAATGGGAAAGTGAGAGTTGTGGGTGAAATGATTAGATTTTGAGATATTTTTGAAGGGAATAGTTACAGTCTAAATAGTCAGATTCAAGCCCAGATACACCAAACCAACGCCAGAACGTAGCTATTCAGAACAAACATGAAAACAAACGTGAAGTGAAGAGAGCAATCAGTACCCTGACCGGCCCAACCTTTCCTTCTCATCCATAATCGGCACATCCTCGTCCTTGGGCTCCGTGATCCCCTCCTCGCTCCCGTACCGCACGTTCGACGGCGTGTACACGGGCGTGTACGCCGGCGCCGGCACGTCGTCCTCCTCGATCCCGGGCGGCGGGTCCATCTCCCCCGGCGGGCCCATCAGGGCCATCTCCCGCGCGATGTCCGGGTCGATGGCGTAGCGGCCCTCGAGCGCCATCAGCGTCTGCCACAGCGGCAGCGAGCCCTCGGGCCACTCGGCCTGCAGCTGCAGGATCTTGCGGGCGGAGATGCGGCGGTCCTGGTACGCGACGCTGTTGCAGTCGTGGCGGGACAGGATGACGGTGCCGTCGATCTGCACGCCGGCCCACAGGCCGCGGGACTTCATGTAGCTGAACATGGGGCGGGCGGTCTTGGAGAGGGCGGCCTCGACGGCGCCGCCGGTGCCGACGGGCCCGATGGCAACGGAGGACTCGGCGCCCAGGGACACGCGCGGGTGGGTGAAGGCGGCGACCTGGGCGGCGGTGTTGAGGACGAGGACGCAGTCGTAGATGTCGAGGCCGATCATGAAGCCGGCGCCGAGGGTGGAGACGACGAAGGACGAGGGGGGGGACCAGGTGCCGTCCGGGCGGCGGGCGACGACGATGCCGGAGCCGGCGGCGAGGGAGCCCATGTAGGCGCCGGCGCGGAGGGTGTTGAAGATGGCGAGGCCGGCGCAGTGGGCGAGGACCTGGTGGGGGATCTCGACCATGGACTTGCGGGTGAGGCCGAGGGGGTGGAGGGGCCCCTTGCCGCGCGGGGGTTCGGGGGCGAGGTCGGTGAAGGAGTGGAGGATGCGGGCGGCCTTGGCGCACTCGCGCGGCATGGTCTGCGGGCAGAAGCCCTCGGCGCCGACGAGGTTGGCGGCCTTGTTGAAGGGGACGCCGGCGGCGGTGGTGAGCCTGTGGATGTGGACGCCGATGCCGCGGCCGGGGGGCTTGGGGCCTGAGTGGCGGTGGAGGGAGAGGGAGAGGCGGCGTGTGAGGGACGAGCGGATGGAGGCGCCGGAGGACGAGCCCTGGATGGAGTGGGTTTCCGGGTCTGGGTGAATAGGTTGGGGGGCCATGATGGCGGTTTGGGGGGATCGTGAGGGTATCTTGAGAAGCAGATTTGCGGCAAGTCGCTCACTTGCTGTGCGGTTGAACAGAGAACCAGAGGCAATCCCATCTGAAAGCAGGAGGAGAGAGAGCCCTCGAGCAAGATATATAACTGCCTTTGCCATCAAAGCACATCTCACTTGAGAGACGCGTCTTCAAGGATGGCCCCAACCTTCCCCAGACCGGGCCTATGCTGGCGGACATGAAGAAGGGGGGGTGTGGGCGGGCAGAGGTCTCGGCCTCGCGAGGTGCCCAAGGCAGTTGGTCCGGCGGGTCAATGGACGGTCGATAAACGGGATGATTTAATCCAATGGGACGCGGAACCGCCAAAGGTTGGCGACTTTTAAAGGTTCTCATGCTCATGGGCGACAGCCGGAGGCTAAGCGCGGACGGGAGGCGAAAGTCGTACACGGCTGCCCGTTTGGCGAGCGAAGAGACGAGACGGGGAAGTGAGCTCGAGCACATTGAGAGCGAGAGGCGGGGGTGATCACATCATCCCATGTTTTTTTTTCCTTTCGTTGCTTGTCTTTTTCTGGAGGTCTTTCCCGCATGCCTTGGAAGGTTTGAGTTGCCCATGTTTCATGTGACGGCGTGCGTAGGCCCTCGCGGCTAGAACCACTTGGGACGGGAGACCGCAGTCAGTGTCGAGGGGGCCAGGCCATGGTTATGTCGAAGTGGACTGGCACGGTGGCGCAGGCCTTGAAGTGGTTGCAGCCCGCAGAGTTCACTTTGTCGTCGAGGGTCCTGTCAAACGCGTAAGTGCCGTCGTCGTCTCTGGTTTTTGGGGGTGGTGGATTTGGCAGGCGGAGGAAGCTTGAGCTGTTAAGCTGCTTGCTGAGATCGTTGGTGTTAGTGGTGTTGGTGTCGGATCGACGTACGTGGGTGTGGGTTGCGTTGGTGGGGGGGATGACGGGCAACGACGAGATACCGGCGGAGGGCCGAGAGCGGTGTGGGGCACGGTCGGGGCGTGAGACCGATTGGCTCGGACGGGCTAGGTGGGTCTTGCGGGAACATAGTCAAAAATAAGCGCAAGTCTTTCAACCAATAGCACAGTCTCTGTGGCTCAGTTGGAAGAGCGTTGGTCTCATATCACGGAATATGACTGTGTCTTCAGACATGGACATCCAAAGGTCGCAAGTTCGAGCCTTGCCAGGGACATTCCTTTTGATTTTGTAGTTGATTTTTGTGTACGACTTGTCGCAGAACCTTTTTGCTGTATTTATGGGTATTTTTAGGGTCCTCCCGGGCTGTGGCGGGAGGGGGCGAGTAAGAGGTAGTCGTGAGAAGTTAGCTGCTTGGACTGTTGTACTCTTTGTGATAATCAATTAATCCATTCCGCTTCGGGCTTGTCGTTACTACACATCACTTATATGTGTCGCACATCGTACATGTGCAGTGTGTTCTATCTGCCCCGTCTTGCCCGCCTTGGCCAGACTGTAGTTAGGTCCCTATACGTTGGATACGCCGTGCTGCCTTATTGTCAACAGATCTCATTGGCCTCAATGCACGGTAGTTTATTGGGAAGGTGAATGTCGCCCGCTATGTAAGGCTGTTTAGCACTGGGGCGGTTGGTAATGTACTGCTGGATACTAGTAACCTAGTGAACACTTCTGCTTGTCTTTAAAGACACAAGGTAAGTACATCACACGTGGGAAAGATTCCCTTGTGACTGAGTATAAGATCTCTGTGCTGTTGGAATAGATTTTCGCCTGGCTTGTAGACTGATTACGGGTGAAAAGTTTTAATCTCGTCCGCAGCTCTTGCCCTTGGTACATGAGAATTAATTTTACTAAGAGCTAAAATAAATAAGTAAAAGCCTGCAGATGGGGAAATAGTGTGTTATTTGAGAAACAACCAGCTACCCGTGCGTAAACTAGGTATAAAAAAGAATCCTTCCCTTGGATGTTCTTACTGAAATTATAGCCTCTTGCGCCCTCACGTCCACTAACAAGACGAGACACCCTCGTCTCGCGATGTCGTCATTCTACGAATATGATCAGGATACATTGAGGGAAATGAGGGACGCGATGCCGTAAAGGAGAGATTGAGCTCTGGCTGCAGGCCGCAAGACAGGCGATAGACGCCGATACCTGCGTGGACACCTGTGAAGTGCTTGGCTTGGTCTACGAGTGTCACAAGATCTGGTTCTGCCGGTCTTCCAACATGCGTCAACCAATGTAATAAGAGACTGCGCCTTTTATCGGCCGTGAATCGCGCCTAAAGCAGGACAAACAATAAATGTGTGGGGGTATATTCTTGCTACATCTCATCCTTTTCGCGTCTTACAATGTTGTGTACAAGGCAGTCTAGATCAGAACCAAGCTGAGTCGGCTGTCTACAGGGCATGAGAGCCCGTGGTGTTACATACCGCATCACATATCAAAGATGTCCTGCATGATGCCCGTAGGGATCGAACCGTCGGTGACTGGTGTTCTGACCGAGGAAAAGGCGTCCGGTGTGACAGGACCTGCGTGCGGCCTCCCAGCCTCACCCTACGTCGACGTCTCATACGGGAAGGACTTCGACCATGTGGCCAACCAGGGCCCATGTTATGTCCAACCGATGAGGTGCTGGCCCTGGAAAGCGTTGACGCCTGGTCTCCAGACTTGTAGATTCCGCATCGACTCTGGTGCCAGCGGCCGACATCAACATCGCGGCGTACACCAAGTCGGCGCTCTTTGACGATACCTTTCGTCGACAGAGGATTGGGGCGTTCCATCAAACTGACTGGGAACTTCGAGCTCGTTGTTGCTCATGAAGGCGGATCGCCAAACTTGAAGAGCTTGAAAGACGGGAGCGGGTCTACCTTGGGAAGATCCGTCGCGGGCCGGGTCTCCACCTTTCGGATGTCCACGCCCTCGCGTATACACCGCAGTGGCCACTGTATCCACTCCCTCCACGGCTCCTGGATGGCCTTGTCCAAGGCCGAGGCGACGTTCACCCCCCACCCGTTGAGGTACCACACCTTCTGTTCAAAGGCGTGGACCAGCGCGGCGTAGTACATCAGAATGACCAGGGCCATCGGGTGGTTCTGGCTCATGAGCTCGAGGAAGGACTGCGGTAGGGAGACGGCCCATCGCCAGACCAGGCCTAGTCTGTGTTGGGGCGTGGAGACGGTGGCGAAGGTGACTTTGAGGCCCTCGAGGGCGGACTGGCAGGTTGACGTGTCCTCGGATGGGGCCATGCTGCGGGTGAGGTTCAGGAGGTCGTCGATTTTGCTGGCGTAGCATCCTCCGACGCCAGGCTCGACGGGGCCCTGGTAGAGCCAGCGGGCCAAGGGGCCGTTTGAGATGTAGCGGTGGGCGAAGGGGAGTGTGAGAATGCTCTTGATCCCTGTGCGTGTTAGCCTGTTTCTTACATCACGGTGCTAGGAACTCACCCTGTAGGAGGATGAAGGACTGGGCGACGTCCTTGGATGTGATGGGGCCGTGAGGGTTCGCTATAGAGTAGGTGTTCAAGAGGAAGATGCAGATGGCGTGGAGCACGTAGGCGTCGGCGTTGGTCTCGCCTATATCGTTCAGTCCCGGCGAGAACTGGCTGAGGGCGATGTTTTGATGGCGAGTAGACATGGTGGTGTACTCTTCCCTCTTGTCGGGGTTGAGGTGGGAGAGGTGGATGGCTGAGACGGCGAGGATGCCGTGGAGGAGAAAATCCTGAACAGTTTAGCAACGAACACGACAATCTGACAGTAGTCTCACATGGGCGAAGGCGATTTGAGGCACGGTAGTTGTCCACAAGTGGCCGAAGTCCGGGTTCTCGGAGAGGGTATGAGCCGTGTTGGATGTAAAGTGATGGACGAGCTTCATATCAGTGAGCCAATCTGAGGTTGAGATGTGTGACGCATCTCGAGGGTCGCCTGTGGATGCGCCTGCGAAGCTCTCGTTCCCGTTGATGCCACGGTGGTTCAGGGCTTCCACCTCGGCCGAGAACTCGGACAAGAGCCCCTGTATGGCAGCGACTTTGTCCTTCAGCGAGGACAGTTGAGGCGAGTTCCTGTCCCGCCGACTAGCCGGGCGACTAGTCGTTGAGGCCTCGCCCACACTGCCGGGGGTCGCTGTGCTCGCCGCGTCCGGAACCGGCTTGGGCGACTCCGTCACAGCGGGGAGCTGGGGTGCAAAGGGGGTCAGGACCAAACTGCACTTGACGTCGTGCCGCACGCAGTTCCGACATGGGCGGCCTTCGTCGCACTGGAAGCCGTCAGATCCTCTTCATCATCGATGGTCATGAGCCGCGCTGGGGATCGAGACTAGCGGAGCGGCCTCGGGCCCCAGATACCCCAGGCTCACTTCACTCATCGTCACTCACCTTGACGCGGCGCTTCTTACACTGCTGGCAGCCGTTCCGCGACTTCTTGTGGCCGATACGGGTGCCTCTGACGGCGGAGCCCATCCTTGGCGGCTTCGTTCCGTTTTCGAGCCTCGTCACCTCGGCCTTGAGGGAGGTCGAATCTGTGCCTGGGGATTCGCCGTTCATGGCATGCGCATTTGGAGTTTTTCGAGGCAGCGTGCTGGAGCCTGGGCGGATGGCGAGGAATGAGGCCCTTCTTCCCTGCCGGGACGGAATGCGCGCTGTGTCTCAAGGGATGTTTTGACGCTTGGACGAGGACGGTATCTGATCCCCAGGCTTGTGGCGTCTTCTCATACTGCCGGGCCGCCTGCAGCGCGCGAGGTGGCACTCGAGTGTCGCGGAGAGAGACCGCCCGGGGGGCGGAAGGGGGGCTCCACGTTCGGGTATTTCACGGCTCGGGGCCCATGTGACTTGCAGCATGCACGTCAGGCTCGGCCGAGCGAGGGCGGGATTTGGAAGCTTCTGTCAAGCAGGCGGTGTCTCGAGAAATGAGGGATGGTTGCGACGGAGCGTGGCAATTTCTCAACGGTTTGGCAGCCACCCCCAGATGGGAATGTAAGGTTAGAGACCTGTCGCGGACTTGGCGAGAAGCCCGTACCGAGCCGGCCGATACGAGCACGTGACTTGGGGAAGCCCACTCGGATGAGTGATCATAAATAGGTATGTACCTTGTAGGTACGTACCTACCCAAGGTACCTACCTAGGTAAGGTAGCTTTGTTTCGGGTGGTCGATCATGTTCCCACTGTGGCCCAAGCTCCACGCGAGCTGTCCCAATCAGCGTCACGTATCGTGCTGTGGCTGCTGCTGTGGCTTGCGCCCCGCGCTGGGTGGTGGGCAGACATTTGGAAGCTTGGGGCAGGAAGGAGCGGGGGGGAGACTGCAGGCACGAGGAGCTAAATTCTCCCTGCGGTGGTACCTGCTGCCGACGCTGCTGAGGAAAGCACAACGTCAGAAGGAGCTTCCTTCCTCATTCACTTCAATTTCAGCCGCCGGCTTGTACGTACCTTCCCTCGCCGACGCGGCCTCCCTTTGCCTGCCTCTGCCGCCGGCCGCCCGCCCGACCCCTCTTCAGCTGCTTTTCTGCGTGCCGCATCCCTTGGAGGAACAATCCAAGTCATAAATGGCGTCTCCCCTGCCATCCGGCCCAGATCCCGATCTGCGTCCCTCTCCCCCCGACACCCCTGACGCACATCACGACGTCCTCTTTCCCCTCCGCGAACGATTCCGAGCAGAAATGGCCGCCCAGTCCGACTATAACGAAATCAAGGCTTCGGCCAAGGAGAACGCCGCCGGCGTCTACGCCTACGGCCAGCGCCAGATGAACCGCGTCGTCAGCTTCGACACCCGGCAGAAGGCCTACGGCAGCGTGGCCAATCTCGCCCAGGAGCGGCCCCTCCTCTTCGTGAGTGCCCCGGCCGCGCGCCAATTGATCACGCGCACGGCATAGTAGCCTGCGCTAACCATTCCCAGGCGTTCCTCGTCTCCCAGCTCGTCTTCTCCTCGCTGCCTCTCATCGTCTTCTCGGCCTTTGCCCTCTCGACCATCGCCTTTGCCCTCGGCGCCGCCGTCGTTTTTGCCCTCTTCTGGACCGGCATCGCCCTGCTCGTCCTCGTGCCGACTCTCTTCTTCACCTGCTCTGTTGCCATCCTCGTCTGGGTGTGGGCGGCTGGCAGCTTCCTGCTGGCGAAGTGGCTGTACGAGATGTCGCCCGTGAGCGCCAAGGGCGGGCTGGAGGTCGACGTGCCGAACGGCAAGACGTATGCTGTCGTCAAGAAGGAGGATGGCATCGACGCACACGAGGTTCGCACCTGATGGTGATCCAAGGGACAGAGAAAAGAAAAAAAGGCTCGAGCGTGGCTAGGACGTGGCGTTATGGTTGGTCTCGGTTTGGTTTGGACGGATACCCCGACTTCATGACTTCATTATGATATGATCGTTCAAGCTTGCAAGCAATGGATGAATTCAAGGCACTCGGTAGCGAATGGGAAAGCTCGCGTTGTTCATTACATTGCTAACGTACATCAATTGAGACCGGCCCCTACAATGTTCCCCTCTCGACTGCGCTACCACATCACCGGCTTGCTATCCGCCTTAGGCAAGAAGTCGACGCCAGCTCTGCGGATCTCCTCGAAAGCCTCCTCAATCCCATTGCGTAGCTTGTTATTTCCCCGTAGTGCCAGCTCCTGCAACTTCTGGTGCTTCCCAAAAGAACAATTGTGAGCCAGGCCTCGTAGGTCCGCAGCAAACGCAGCTCGCAGCGCGCCGGCATCAGGCCCCCGGATATCAGCCAGTGACCCGTTCATGTGCAGCCTCTGCAAAGACGCCGGAAGGCTAGAAAGAAACAGTTCGGATTCGATGAGACGTGGGTCGCCTGAGAGACCCGTTCGCTGCTTCGTGCGTCTGCTCGAACCCAGGTCCTGTAGGTCAAGAAGAACGCTTTCGAAATCGATCCACAGATGCTCGAGGCTCTTGAACACACGCACCGACAAAGGCTGCATTTCGGCCGTCCAGCTATAGCTGCGCCCTTGGAAGGGGATTGTATCGATGCACAGGGTCCGCAGGGAATCCGCGCTCTTGGCCAGCGCTGCCACGATCTCCGGCGCCCGTGGTGGCACGTCAGTCGCGATCCGGGAGCCGCGTGTGCGGGCGCTCTTGACAAGGTATGCGAACTGCGACAGTTTCTCGCAGTCGCCCACGAGAACCTGCAAGTCTTGCGCGCGTAGAAAGACACCGCTCAGCGTCAGACGCCTCAGACGACGAAAGGCCGGGATGGGGCCGTGCCGACCGATGCCCGCCATGCTGAAGCCGTGGATGTGGAGGTCCGAGAGGTCTGGACCCAGCCCCAAGAGGCTGGACACGGCGGTCGAGTCCAGCGATTCCATCGATGCCACCCGATGTTCAAGCATGTATCCATCGGGCCGCACGATGAGGCTCCCGAGGGCAGGGAGCACCGGACCATTGACGCCGCGGCACGTGGAGAGGAGCTTGTCCATGGCGCTGGCTGACATCGTCAGGGTCAGGGACCTGAGGTTCCTGAGCAGGCACAGGTTGACAACGGCGAGGAAAGTCAGACAGCTCTCGCCTATGTCGGTGTACTTCCGGCCGGTTGACGGCATGACGCCAGACAGATTAGACCTGGATTCGTCAACAGGCCGGTATCGTTCCATGACGTCCCGCCGCATATCCTCGGGCAGCTGCAGGCCGAGTGACGCCGCCGTTTCCGCCACGAGCGGTAGATGATCAGCGATGTTGAGGGTCGAGCAGGAGCTGCCGATGACGGCGATACTGAGGTACATGGTCTTGACGTGTTCGGCTCTGAAGGGCTCGGTCGTGTGGCGTCCCAAGAGCGAAGTGAGCTTCGTGGCGGCGCCTCGCTCGTCGACGATGGAGCAACGGTGGAGGACGCGGCGGGCGATCTGAAGGTTGAAATTGCAGGTGAGGGCGAAGGCGCGGAGGTGGTTCAATGTGAGGAACCGGGATACGAGGAAGAAGTCGGGGTGGGGATATTGGTTGAGTCTGTGCTTCCAAGAAGAGACCTCCTTGGGGACCAGGAGGTGACAGATCTGGTCGAGGAGCTCGATTGGGAGCTTGGTGATGAGGCTCATGGTGATGGTACTTGTTTGGGACTTTGAGAGAGGAAAATGTTTCATTTGCTTTTGGGGCTGTGGTGTATGTTGTGATGGATATAGCTTTGAGTGATGTGTCAATGGAAAAGAACGAGACCACAGGCCCTAAAGCTGTTGTGGTCTGAATTTAGACCCTGTGAATACGGGCCGACAGTGAATATCTTGACGGGTTCTTTCCAAGTGTCTTCAAAAAGGCCAGACCTTTTCTTATATAAATCTTAGCAGGTGATGTGAATTGCATCGGAGATAGTTGTCATTAGACAAAGAAAATAGTGTTGCCTTGGTCCCCAGTTGATGAGAACCTTAACCGTCTTGCCCTTGACCCAGTAGTTGGACGTGATTTCTGTGAGAGTCTGTTTATCAAACTCTGAGTTCAGGTCCCGGAGATAGGTCAACAAAGATGAGCGAGCACCAGTCGCCGAAGCAACACACAGGCAAGGGATCTCATAAGCTCTCCTACGACTTAAGATACAGTGAGTTCCAATTGCTAGATTGACCCTGGAGTACATTTCTCACACGCAATCTCGATTGAAAAGGGCATGTTCCTTGCGTCGTCGTACCCAAAAAAGTGATGGGGAAAGTTTTGCCAATTCTTTATCCCCCGTGTCGATTGTTTTTGACAATGCCTTGGCAGGAATACCATCCGCTTTCCGCATTTTATTATCCAACTGCCCTCCGGCTCTTGGCTGCTCACGATGTTGCAGAAATTGACCTTGCCATTGTTCTCTTCGTCAGTGTTCTCATTAGCCTTCTCGTTTACGATGGTCCAGCCACAGGGCTGAACAACGACGCGATCGTCGCTGGAGAATGTGATGGTTTGAGAAGAGGGACCGGTCCCGAGGCTGACTGTTGACGCCGACTGCGGTAGTGAGCTCCCGTCAGCGGCGTCCAGGAGGACCAAGCCTGGGCCGGTTTGCCTCTTGATGTTGTACGAGAACAAGCTGATTGCAATACGACTGCCGCAGGAGTTGAAAGCCAGCGCCGCATGGTCATATGAAACTGGGAGGGTTGATGCCCATACGGTGTCGCCGGATACTGTATCTACAAGCTTCACCTCTACAACAGGTGAAGCTTCAGCTATGAGGCAAGCTAATTTCCTGGAGTCGGGGGAAAATGCAAACTTCGCATAGCGTGCTTGAGATGAAGCTTCGAAGGCTCTTGTCCAGCACAGACGCAATGATGGAAACTCCCACACGAATAGGCGCTGTTTCGTGAAACGAGCACCATCTAACATGGCGAGGTAGGAGCCGCATGGCGAGAAGCTCAAGCGTCTACCCCATTTCAAGGGTGGTGATTGAGACATGGCGTAACGCAATGTCTTGGCCTTTGACATAGATTGGCTTGAAGACGAACGTTGATACACAGCAAGCTCTTGCCGAAGCGCTACTGCAAGATAGACGCCGTCGATGCTCCAGTCCATCGAAACATCATTGTGAGTGCCGGGCGCGAGCTCAACTTCGATGGTTTCGGGAATGGAAGGCTCAAGCCCAGAAGATTCCGTGTTGCGGACGTCGCACACGGTCACTTTGCCAGACTCCGAAATCACTACAACGCTTGATGCGTCAGGCGTCGACACCGCTTCCTCCCATTCGATAGAATCCTCGGGACCGCTTAAGCATGAAGAAGGCCTTGTCCCCTGAAGAACACCGTCTTCAGGTTGCTGGAGGCCGATGACTTGGACGTGGTCATAAGTGGCGGCAAGAATGTTGGTTCCGTCGGGCGAGAAACTGATGCGTGTCGCATTTGCAAACTGACGGATCAGCCGAGGCAGGTCTCGCTGGCCACACCAAACTCTGAGGTGACAACACAAGTCGAGGATTACCGACAAACTTGTGACGTTGACATCCAGAAAATACCATATGTCTCCGAAGTTGACCTCCAGAAAAGACCATATGTCACCGTCGTTGGCCACATGATGCTCGGGAGAACCGCCCAGGCAACTGAGATCCCAAACTTGAATTCCCTTTGGAATGCGAAAAGTCTGACGAGACCATTCACCGGCATCCGCGGCATCGGCCGCACACATTGCCAGTAGCATATTGTCCGGAGATATCTTTAGACTCACAAAGCCGGATTTGGGGGGGGCTTGAATTTTGTGTAAATGAGAACCAGAAACAGCGTCATAGACCTGGACGTGATCTGGCTGGCCGTCTTCGATGATAGCTACACAGCTTCCATTTGGGGAAAAGGCGACCCCGTTCACCTTGAGAAAGACGACGTCACCATCATAGTTGGCGTGTTGACAGGTTCTCCATTTGTGGGTCGTCTTGAAATGTTCGTCCAAAAGGCATACTGAACCGTCCGCGAAGGCACAAACTGTGTGTGAGTTTGTGGCGACCGATAGATAAAAAATATTGTGATTGGAGATGTGAATGGTCCGTTCGTTGTCGTTTGCCCAATCCCAAATGATAATTGAGCCTGAAAGTAAACCGATCATAAGATCGCCGTCTGGGTTAAAGGCAACGCAAGAAACTTTGCTTTCCAGTTCAGAAAGCACGTTCAGTGTTGTTTCAGAGGCCACTTCCCAAACCCCGACTTTGTTGCCTGCGGCTATGGCAACCTCTTTTCCGCTATTTGACCAGCTCATTCCCCCAACTTGTCCGTTGGACTTGTGAAAGGTCCGTGTTGTTGAATCCCATGACCGAGCAACTCGAGGACCCTTTGCAACCCATTTCGGAATCTCGTGTTGAAATGTGCGTCGGATAACGGAGGTCTCGGGCGAGAAAAGTAAAGCAGAGATGTAGACTTGACAAGGGGCGATGCTGACAATATACTGGTGTTCTGCCAGAAAGCGCCTCGTGTCTTCAAGAAATTCGGCCATTCGAAATGGGAAGAGCCGTCGCAGGGTATGGACAATGTGCACACATTGCTCCAGTCGGCCAAGCCAGCTCATGGCCTCCAGCCAGTGAAGCAAATGTGCAGTGAGAAATTCATAGATCTTGCCTTCGTTGCTTTGGATACTTTGGCTCATCTCGAGATGGCGTACCCAATACATGCAAGCATATTCCAGATGCTTTGGAATACTCCTCCTGACCATGTCAGGCGATGCATCCTTTTGGAGGCTGCCTGGATTTCCCAGATTGCAGATATCGTTTTTTAAGGATGCTTTTCTCCCATCAACCCCCTTCATGGCTTGTAGACAAAGTTCAAATAGGTTGTTATGTGTCGACTTGTCTTCAACCCAAAATTGGTTCTCCCCGGCAAGCTTGTCCAGAAGGAACTCTCTGAACGACAGGTGAAATAGCCTTACAGGCTCATCGGAACTGGCATGTTCGGGGATACTCAAAACGGAGTGGAGGCTGTCCAGAAGATGAAATACTCTGTGTTGATCGATATGAAGAAGGCGAGAGAGGGCGGCTATTGGCAGTGGATCCTCGAGTAGGATGATTGAGCCGACGATAAGTCGGAATTGCTGGAGTAATTGTACCGACTCAACCTCGTCAAGATCTACGAGTAACTGCTCTAAGATAGGCCTGTAGGTCATCTTGATGCTGCTGAAACCACCCGGGCTCTGATTGAGAACCTTGTCTAACTGGCTCTGGGGGTCAAATCTGCGCCGGGGGTCGTCGACAAATTTGCAAATCGTTGCAGCATAAATAAACCAGGGTGCCGAAATCCGTACGAGACGTGTGATAGTGGCCTCTCCTGGCCACTCCGGAGCTATCTGATATGATGACCGTACCGTATTGAGCTGACTCTTTAAAAAAATTCTGATGTCGTGTTCAATCACCGACTGGGCAATATCGTGTAGTACGACTACTTGCTGGGACGCCGAGGGAACATCCTCGCGAAAGCCCAATCGGATGGGTACTTCAGGTCTGCTGGTAATGAAAACGCGAACCCTCATGTTGTCTATAGTGGCTAGCTTGGCGAGAAGCCTGACAATCATTCGGCTCTTGTTCCATTGGCTGTCATCGGTCTCGGCGTCGCATTCGTCCAGGGCGTCAATGACCAGCACAAGCGTGGGCTTCTCCGGTTCTCTTGAGCTGAAGCTTCTCAAAGGATGCAGAATGAGCTTTTCGAACTGCAAATGAAGTGCCTTTTGTGAGAGCTCGGGCTCGTCCTGGATGACCTGTAAAATTGCATCCCGAAGCTCAGGAACTCTCTGGACAAGCTGCCTGGCGACAGTCGTCACAAAAAGGTTTGCCCTGTTCCGGCCCTCCCGGGTTCTGTTGAAGAAGAAGCTTGCTCCAAGCTTACATGTACTTCTGGCGGCAAAGCTTCGCGACATAGTTCTTGATATAGTGGACTTCCCAGTGCCTGCGAGACCGCGCAGCCAGAATATGCACTTCCCGTTCGGGTCTTCAACCCAGTCTGTGATTTGCTGAAGTAACTCCTGTCGCGTCTCCGGGTGACAATAAGGCTCAGACTCGTTTCCGTAATCGTCAAACGATGCGCCCTCAGCCGAAGGGAGGTTGCTGAGGTCAAGAGCGTTGTCCAGTCGAACCGCGATACGCCTTCTAGGTCAGCCAACGATTGCTTCGTGCCTTCGTTGGAATACTCACATGTGGTCGACTTGCATTGCTGTCGCGAACGATTCCCTCCAGTGTCGCAAGCTGTCAATAGCTTGAGTAGCTTCGCTGCTCGTGAAGGGCCATTTGAGCGATCTCCTAAGAATTTTCAAGCGACTGGAATTCCGTCCGGGTTCGAGCCTCGTCATTAGGTCGAGAAGCATCTTTTCACATTGCTTCACATCGTCACGAAACTTTGCTGATTCCACCAAATGACGCTTGTGGCTATCGTCCGTACTAGTCTCTCGTAACAGTTCGTGAACTTGCCGGATGTTCTGAGCGAGAGCGTTGCTTTCGGACCTCAGCCTCTGTATATCGCTCGTCGCGTTCCGAGCCTTGTTGATGTACTCCCCGCAGGTTACAGCGAGTTTTACCGAGAGATCCACGACAGCAATGACATTGGCGACGATACCGAGAGCCTCCATGACGTCGGATGATGCAGAACGCCTCGCCCGGATCAGGCTGCGTGGCTTTCGAGCGGGGTCAATCGCACAGTGCTGTCGGTTGGAAACGATGCAGAGCGATTTCTCCGATTAGCGGCGCCAGAAGGACTTTGAGCTTGAGATGGACTTGCGGTTGCCGGCAGAGTATTTGTATGAGTGGAATCTGAGCTGTGTCAGAGATTGGGAGTTGGAAGTGGGAGGTTGAAGTCGAACGGGGTGGAGATGGAGAGGAATTCAAATGGGCTGCCAACAACGTACGTATGTGTGGTACTTTAGCCATGAGAGATGTGTGAGCGGGTCTTCCAGTACTCCACGAAGCTGCCAATGATTTGTTCTGTTGCCCTCGAGAAGCTAGCTGCGCCCAGTAAAAGTTATGCTCAATTGAGACCCTGCAAGAACATCAAGTACTATTGGATCCCACTCTCGGAAGCTGGTCAGCAGGGAGGAATGTGTACAATTACCCCCCTGAATGATTGTAAGCGTGGTACTTCGACCCTGTTAGTACAGTAGTAGTTCTGACTACTGAGCCATTAACAGATCTCAACTGCAGACAGAATTGCTTTTTCCTGCGGGAGACTGGGGATTCTAACTCAACATAGAAAAATCTGGGGCTTTTACCGAAGTAGAAGTGTTACAATCTTTCAGGGAGGGTATTGTAAAGTCAACAACCAATCAAAAAAGGCTGCAGGAATTTCGACCGATAAATTAATGTCCAATCGCAGACAAATCTGTGTAGCCAGGCACGGATGCATTTGTGGTCTGGAGCTGTCAAGACCTTCAGTCGAGTAATTGTTGTGTATATGTGACTGCATGTTGTCTCATCTTGCGGCGGTAATATTACCCTACGATACTGAGGACAGAAACCGAACCCAGGTGTGATTTCCTTACCATCAGGTTAGGAGAACAATGGATTGAAGTGATGCATATGGACAACGTTAGAAGGCCTAGTCTGTGAACGGGCCGTCTAGAACACATGGTCGTTAGCATTAGCAGTTCACGTAGTTGATTCATGAATATTTGCATGATGAACACTCTTCCGATTTTGCGCAGCTGCGAAAGATACAGAGCGAGGAGATTTCAATTCAAAAGGCACACAGTCCCTTAGTGCGATTCATTTATATCTCTTCTGCTTTGGGATTTTGTCCATGGAATACGTTGCTAAAGTTACGATCGTTAGCTTTTTCCTCTAACCTTTGAATACAACTGAACTTATAATGCAACCAAGCGACCTGACTTCGAAACAAATCAGCAGTCTATGCCTGCAGCCAACCTAAGGTATGATGGCAGCCAAGATTTCGAACAAACAACCGAAATACAGCCAGAGAATTCCTCGACAAATGACTGGATTACATCTAGCGGCACGCTTTGGGTTATCAGAGGTTGCTGTGGAACTGCTGAACGAAGGCACTCCAGGCTTTCATCTGAACTTGAGAGACAGTCATTACCGCACTCCACTGATATGTGCTGCCGAATGGAGCCACCTGGAAGTCTCCAGAATATTGATTTCTCAAGGTGCAAACATCAATGCGAGGGATAATGATGAAATGGTACGATTCCACCAAACGAAATTTGTCAAATGGGCAGCTGTTTCATCATGCAATTGACAACTTGAGGTACATGACGGACGAAACAGCCCACATTGTTTTAACCTGCATCATGCTTGCTATGTAAATAAACCGGCTAGTTAGTAAGTATGTGCGTCCCAGAAAACTTCATCGTCATCTTCGTCCACTCTAGCTCCCGGGGCCAAATATCCACATTCCAAGACAAGCCTTTCATATTGCTCAAGTCGCTCCTGGCTTTGTGCTGCAGCGACCTCAGCTGGCGTGCACTGCCGGCCATGGAGAGACTCAGGCATGTGACTGAAAAATGGCTCTGAGATTGCCCATGGGTTAGATCCAGCTTCGAGAAGATGCCGGATTATATCTCCATGTCCAGCTGACGCCGCAACATGAAGAAGAGTCCAGCCTCGCTCATCTCTCTCGAAGATTATGGACTTGGGATAATGGTTCATCAGCTCCACTAATGTCGGCAGATTTCCGTTAAAGGTTGCGTGGAATACTGGTGGCCACCTGAGTGGAAGCTGACAAACTGTCAAGTCTGCACCCAGCTTGATAATCTCCCGGACTTCAAGTGCAGTGCCAAACGCTGCGAGTCGTTGAAGGACTGTCCAACCCCATTTATCGACCATATCCAGATCTACGGCAGTATTTCTGGCGAGAATACTTATGTGATCAAGCATGACAGCTTGACCAGTCATAGCGCGCGGCCAGCAATAGAAAATGGGAGTCCACCCGAGCATGCTGACATGGTTGACATCCGCGCCACGCGAGAGAAGAAGATCGGCGATGTCAAGCTGCTTCTTGCTTATTGCCCATTGAAGAGGGCTGCTGAAGTATTGTTAGCGGGTCATTTTACCCTCGTGGATTTTGACGACAAACGTTTGTCGTTTCCCGAACGTTGAGTTCGGGCTGAACCCATTGTCGAGAAGAAATCGGACGATTTCCAGGCTCCCGCCCGTTACTGCACACTGGCAAAAGTCAGCATCCGAGCGGCGCGAATGATTAATTTTCTCAACCATACTGTCATGAGCGACCAATTTCTGTCGCTCGTGTAGTCCGACAAGCTGGCTGCCCGAAGCTGCAACTGTTGCTTCAATGAGAATAGATCTCCCTTTAAGCAAGCCGTCACAGCTACTGAATCCTCTGCAACAATTCGATGAATTGAAATAATTGATGGCTGAATCGGGAGTATTGACCAGGAGTATGGAAGTACCCGAATGGTTATGTGTCCTGTGAGTGCAAAATATCCCAGAAAGAGTGGTATTCGGAAGACCATAGAATAATTTGGATGATGAGAATCGTTTGCAGTGAACCCTAAGAGCGAGAATCGAATACCGAAATGCCTAAGAAACTCAGGCGCGGAAATTGATTTTGTAACAGAATCAAGCGTCTTTTTCTGCTTGTCGGGAAGTCTGTCTGGGGGCCTGTCTGGACTTCCGTCTGGCATTCTGCACCAGGGGCTGTTGCACGCAATAGGCTCGCTCTGCATTAAGCCGTGACACAAGTTGTTGGAAATGCTGATCACCACATCTTTCACTGAAGCAACCTCAATCAGAGTTCGAGACTGTTCTTGACTACGTCTTTGGTCAGCATGTTGGTTCGTCTCATTTTGTGGGCTAAGGTTTCTCACAGCCCGAGAATCTGGAAGACGGCCCTCAACTCCAAGTGTCTGGCTTTCAGCTCCTGCATCTGCTTCTGCATGTGCGTATGGTCAAGCAGAGCCCAACGAAGACGAGACCGGCGACTTTTATTATCTCCTAGTCGGTCACAACTGTCTTCGAGTGACTGGAGCGTCGTTGTAGCTGACTCAAGGGCAGCACAAATAGTCTTTCTCATATCTAGGTCCATAAGGTCGTGAAACCCATTCGCATTCAGCTGGAATAATGCTTTCAATCCCAAATGAATGAGACGCAGATCCGTTTCAATTGATGCCAAATGTTGTGGTGCATCTTGGAAAAGCTGGCACACCCTCGCAGCGAGACTTGCTGCGAATCCTGCAGCCTCGATCAAGGCAACCAGGGAGCCAGCAAAGCCAACGATCTCCATCTTCTGGGTGTTCAGGACGGGTATCCTAAGTTTACTTCAAAGTAGGTTTCTCTAAGAAATATGAAGACTTGGGCGTGGTAATTTCCGGAGAATTGAGAATATCCAGGGAGCCTAAGAAACACCACACAGTCTCGTATTGAAATATCATTGATTCGCATGAAGGATTCTGTCTTGGTGTCTGCCTTAATGCCTGCCTTGAGGTCTGCCTCCTTGGCTCGTAAAGCAGGCAATCAGCAACACGCTTGACCCGTACCCAGACCGAGAGTGAGGCGAGAAGGCGTGCTGGCAGCCACATTGCACGCACGCATGCATTCAAACCTCACTTCGGCCAATGAAATGTCCTTTTTCTTGATAAGGCGGGAATACTACATATGCTTGCATTTGGAATTCTTACAGGCTTCCGAACAACTAATTTACCCCTCTTTTCGGGCACACATCTGGTATCAGCCTGCCTGAAGATTAATTGGTTGGAAAAGAAGACCCACACCATGATCCCATGCTACAGAACATTTATTTGATAGGAGACAACATCCCATGCTCCCCAGTCCAGCAAGAAAACTTTGGGTTGAATCAAACCACATCTACAGATCGGCACCAGTGACACCGAAGCACTAGCCGTCATACGCCATCATCTCTTAAAGACATGTATGTACATCCGCCATTCTTACCGGTGAGTTTCCGTCAATAAAAAACAGATATTCTGCATCTGAATTCGTCGCTGAGTAACATAGGGCAACACTCTTTCAGCAGCATGGGGAGAATCTTGTAACGTGGCGTTTCCTAGCGTCTCGGGACGCTTGCGTTATTATACTAGCTCATCGGGTGCGGCCTCTGGTTTGGTAAACGCAAGCAGTAGCGGCCCGGCAGGGGACGTTGGTGACTTTCCCCATGATCCCGAGAACGGGCAATGAGAGCCATACGGAGACCTTCTGTTTCCCGAGAGAATAGCAACAGAAATAGTACCGGAATCCTCTCGGCAAAACATTCTAAAGACGTAATTTAATAATCATGACTATCATTCTCTAGAATCTTTAAGGCTTATCTATTTTTACCTGTCTGCTAAAAGGTTGGAAGATAATATGCGCGCATCTCCATTTTACGTTTAATATCTCATCAACATAGTCATCACATCAAAGCTTTTCATTTCTATGGTCGTCTTATCAGATTGTATAACACCGTGTTAAAGAAGTTAAGTAAACTTTGGGCGAAGTTTGTAAATAGTGATAAGGTAGGTGCCCTATGGATTAGCCGGGGTAGAGCGGCGTGGAACAGCACACACACAAGGATAACAGCTATCTAATAAAAGTTTCATGTTGTGCAAAGACTCCGTACATAGCCCTCAGGTCTGACTTAACTATGTCTCTTCGTCAATCCTTTGTCCATAGACTACGTTGCTAAAATTACGATCGTCAGCTTTACCCCTCAACCTTTGAAGATAACTTACTAATGCAACCAAGCATGGACCTTGGGATTCTTCAAGTCTTTCCGAACCCCGGAGAGCAGAACCAGCACTTCTTCCTTCGTCCAGCCCAGGGCTCCGCAGAAGAGCCGAAGAGAAAAGGCTTCCAGGCCGTCCAACAACTGGATTAGTTCGCACATTCCAATGTCCTTCAGGTGTGGGTCTTTGGCCCATGGGCCAACTGGAATCTTATACGGCTGATGCCGAATGTTAAGCAGGCCAGTATTCTCTCGGACCAGGCCCTCCAGCTTTGGGCCAACCTGACCATCCCGGCCAAAGATCTTGCATGCATCCATGAACAGGTTAGTCCAGCGCAGGAGCTCGGTGCCTTCAATCGACTCATCGTCCGAGTACACCATGAAGCTCCAGTCTTGGAACTCGGCCCATCCGCCAGGGTTGAGGTTGCTTTGAAGTTGTGAGCACAAAATTAACATGCAATTAGCAGAAAAGCTTACTCATAGATGCGACGCATGTACTTTGGCCAGTCTGCGATGGAGCCACACATGTAGCGGCTGAAGATGAAGTCGTACTTCTCCCCAATCCACTCGCTTTCGACGTCGTCGATTTCGAACTTGACATTGGGAGGGACCCTATGTTAGACTTAGCAGGACTCGAGTTCAGGTCGCTCTGGAATTGGTACCACGCTGGCTGAATAGCGCTCAGGTCATTCCCAAGGATCTGCTTATTGATTAACGAAAGTACCAGAGAGCGGTTGCAACGCGAGACGAGTAATACAAGTACGTACCTCTGCGTTGGGAAACAAATCACTGATTCGCATCGCCCCTGAAGACATTAGCAAAACTCAACTTGGATGGCAGCTAGATCACGGTGTCGTACAGATGCCAGTTCCTGTTCCGATGTCGAGAATGCGGTTTGTCTTCGCCGCTTCGACGGGGGCAAGGAACAGTTTGTCCCGAATCGTCTTCACCAACAAAGTGTGACAGAAATCCAGCCGGTCCATTTCGCCCTAGAAAGAAAGAATGATTTAGTTGCGTCCAATAAAGCGACGTCTTGCACCTAGGTGGAATTTATCGCACTTCATCGTTAGGGAAGTTGTAGGCTGATGAGAAGTGTCAGCAAACGCCCAGCTGTTCGAATTCCAAGATTGATGTCCGTTATGAGATAAGACATTACCTCCCGATCGGAAAGCATGGTACCGCCGGCCATTCTCTATCGGATAATCCACGACAGAGGACGTCAAAGATGCGGTGTACGATGAGCTAATTGGTCAGCACATCCGCGGGAATGATGTGTATCAGATTAAAAGTCCATAATATGATTACATTCTATCGTCAATGGTAGATGCGTCGTCCTGGCAAGTTCAAAGGTCAGAACTAGGTTCGAGGCGATTGTTAGTGGGAAGAGATATTTGTTATTATTATTATTGTATTATTTAACACTAGGGAATCCCCTCATAAGGGCAAAGGGCGCCCACGTTAGTAACTATATATAAATTTATATATATATCCTCCTACTAAGATAAATATACTTCTTAATTCCTATATAAAAGAGTAAAAAATAAACTATATAAAGATTATTAAAAGCTTAAGCTTTTTAATAGTAGTTAAGCTAAAATAGTATACCTTTAGGTAAAATATATATATATATATAAAATGTACTAATAAGTTTTACTAACTTTTTTATATT
>JAOWMA010000350.1:0-51698 GCA_025962755.1 Colletotrichum tropicicola
TATAATTTCTTTTATTTATAGGGATATTTTTAGTAAAAGGGTTATAGTATAGTTCTAATTTAATTTACTAAAGACCCTTAGTAATATTACTTTAAAACTTTTTATAGTAAAAAAACTTAGAGGTATTATTATAATTAGTTAGGATTTTATTATTATAATTACTAAATATAGAGATAGTTATTAAATTATTTTTATAAATATTAGTTATAGGGGTATTAATTTTAACTAAGAAATATAACTCTTTATTAAAAAAAAACTATTTTATAGTTAAAATTACTAAAATTTAGGTTTTTAGTCTTAAGTTATACTAATACTAAGGTATTTTTTAAAGTTTAAAAATTCTATTATGTAAAAATTTTAACCTAAGGCCTCTATAACAGTCTCTATATAAATAATAACTTATAGTTTAGAATTTTTTTCTTTTTTCTTAAAGTTTCTAATTTTAAAAACCCTAAGTTTTACTAGTAGTCCTAGGGACTTAATTTTAGTAAGTATTAATTAGATTAGTATTATTATTCTTTTATTAATAAATAATAAGAGAGTAATTTTCTTACTTACTATATAAAACTTCTCTTTTTATAATAAGGGTATAAAAAGGACTATAATTTTTAATATTTAATATATAAGAATAATTACCTTAATAATACTAATAATTATAAAGTAAAAAGAGTAAGTATTTATAGTTTAATTATAGTACTTATCTAATTTCTTTTTCTATTTTATATCTATAAAGTTAACTTATAGTATATTACTATTAAGTTTAAACTTAGTAATATTTACTATTTAGTTATAGAATTTATTATTAATACCTTTTATAAACTTATAGTCTTTATAGGTAAACTAAAAACTATAAAGTTTTTTAACTTTTATAATATATCTCTTATTTAATTTTACTATAGTATTACTATCCTTCTTAAACTAGGGGGAGAATATATTAATTAAATAAAAGAATAAAGTAGAACTTAAGTAATCTACTATAAAGGTTAACTAATAAACTATAAGTTTTCTTATTTTCTTTCTCTTAACTATAAATAGTTTAAGTTTAAAAGTAAAAAGTTTAAGTTTAAATCTACTTTTATATTATTAAAAATAATAATATTACTAAGGATTTAAATAAAAAAAAATAAAAAAGGTTAAGTTATATTATTATATATTATAGTCTTTTTACTAATTAGAAATTATAATAGAGACCTATAAAACTATAAATAGAAAAATAAGAAAAATAATAGTAAGTAAATAAATAATAATAATAGTATAATAATATAAAGATAGATATAAAATTATTTATATATTTTAAGTTAACTATCTAAGTTATAGTTAACGGTCCCTACTTAAAGGTTAAGATTATTAACGGTAGGTACGTAACTATTTATGTGACTTACTTAATAGTTATAAAAGGACTGTAATACTTACTTTTAAAACTTTTATAATATTATAGTTAAAATTTTAGTATTTTAAAAAAACTAAAAACCCCCTTAAACTCTTTTAGTTTATATTTTACTCTTTTAATTTATACTTTTTCTCTTTTTAAGGGCTTTACTTTTAAGGTTATAATACTTTCCTTAGAACTATTTAGATACTAGTAAATTATTAAATACTCTATAAAAGTTAAAAGTATTTTTTTAGTCTCTTTAGTTAGTTAATACTATAGTCTTTTTTTATATAGTTTTTACTAATATAATACTATATATTATTAGTTTTAGTTTTCTAAGTATTAACTATTTTTAACTATAGTTATTAAGTTTAGTTTAAAGGCCCCTATAGGCTCTTAAGTATCCTCTTAAGTATCTCTCTTTTTATTTAGTCTTTAGTCTATTTATACTATAACTTTAGTTTATTAAACTTAAACCTTTAAGTCTATTTAGGACTTTAGGACCCCCCTAATAATTAACTAGTTTTATAGGTCTAGTTATAGTTAGTTTAAGACCTATATAACCTATACTCTCTTTAGTAAGGTATTTAAGTATTTAGTTTTTAGGGCTTTATACTTATTTATAAATTAGTAGTATATTTAATTAACCTTTTATTATATATTATCTAATTTAGTAAGGACTAATAGGGCCTTTATATTCTTATTAGTCTCCTAACTAACTTTTAGCTAGGCTTTTATAGTCCCTTAAGGGGCCTTTTTAAGGTTCCCTTTATACTATCTATTTATATATATAACTTACTACCTATAGACTATACTATTAAGGTAACTAGTAGTAAATAGAACCTTTTTTTTATTATTATTTAAGTTTAATAAATAAAAATAGGCCTTTAGTTAAAATAGAAAAGTCTATAGTTTTACTTAGTTATAGTTTTTATAAATAAGAGTTAGTAAACTATCTATTTATCTAAGGTTTTATTAATATTAAACTTTAGTTAAGACTTAAGTTAGTAACTAAGTTAATAGTTAAGTTAGTAGTTAGGCTAGTAAAGGTATATAAGGGTTAATATCCCCCTATAAGACTTTAAGTTCTTAGATTTTCTACTTTTTTTTAGCTTTAGTTCTCTTTTTATTAAATAGTTATTTTAAGTCTTTATCCTTTAAACTTTCTAGGTTAATTTTTATATAAGTTAATAAGTCTTATAAAAAGGCTTATAAAAAGACCTATAAAGGGGCCTTAGGTAATAACTAAGAAGTTATATAAACTTCAAAGGGCTTAAAAAGTTCAATTAGTTAGACTAACTAAGTAGTAAGTATATATTAATATACTATTATTACTCTAATAGTTATAATCCCTATAAATAAGTTAGAGAATTAAATGTATTAAAGGTCTTTTTAGTAGGGGGTTTAACTAAGAGTAAAAGGGTTAATAAGAGGGTACTTAGTTAAGGTAGGTCTATATTTATACTAGTATTCAATCCTAAACCCTCCCTTAGTAGGCTGATGAGGGCTTTTATCCCTTATCCCTAGCTGACTAAGGCCTACAGGGGCCCCCTTGGGCCCCCCTGGTGGGCCCCCTCTCCTGGGCACCTGACAAAATGTATACCACTGTAGGCAAGCGGGAGGACAAAGGCAAGGAGCTGGGGCCGGATGAAGGACTGCCGCTTGAGATGATTGTCGTCAAGGATCGTAAACGCGCCAGAGATGATAGTCATGCGGCCAAGTGCAGGTAAGAATTCGGTGTCATAGCCTTTGATGCTTCGCCCGAGACCGTAGTTCCCCGGCTCAGAGAAGCACTTCTCATAATCCGCATCCAAGGGGATAGGCATCGGAAAGCTGTTGTTTTCAATCTCGGTGCTTTGCATACGGCGGAGGAAAGATGACGCCCGTTCCATCCGAGTAATATCTTCTGAGCTGAGGACGAGACATTCGGCCCCGTCTGTCGCAAGCTTGTCTGTACGTATGAACCCTATCCCGGACGGAAGAGGTTGGCCCATCTTGAGCGTTACCGTGTCACTGTCAGACGGTGTCGGAGGGGGCTGCTGGGATACCAGTGGCGCTGCGTCGGAGAAAGAAGCTATTGCATCACCAGATGCTTCGGCAGATACAAGCTGTAATGTACTCTCGTTCTCCGAGCGTCCATCGAGTTCTGGCGTGTTCAAGCTGGGGTTCTCAGGCTCGTATGGGTAGAGCACACACTCGGCCCCTGGGACATCACAGAGCTGACACTGAACACAAAGAGCCAAGAACCCCTTCATCGCACCCGTCCTGGACCCGAGAATCTCAGGGTAGCTGATGTCCATCGGTTTCTGAATTCGACGATCAGTAACCAATTCCATGGCAAGCAAAGCAAAGTAACCCACTGAAATCCAGAACCCATATAGGGCCACAGCGCATGCAACGTGGACCATGGTATGTGTTTCCAACAATGTGATCGGCAACCCCTGTATCTTTCGAACGATGCACTGGAGAACCATCCAGAACACCTGGGTCAAGACCACGGCCTTCTGGATAATGTTGGCTTTGCTTCTGTCCTTGACGTGTGATTTCTTGACAATGTCCGGGATATCGATCTCGCTCATATCTACAAGCTTGAGAAAGCCTGTCGAGGACAGCGACAAGTTGAAGGGACTCGGGATTGAATCGTGCGCCTCAAATTGTCAGCCAGGCTTGATGCCTTCATCTTCCAAGGCAACTTGGAATCCGCCCATAACCACGAAAAAGCAGAACTCCAAGTCGATTTCCTATTTCGGGAATGAGAAAACACGGCCATGATCGTCTTAAAAACAAAATAGCTTTGCATCAGTACATACGATCGGATTATCATTCTTCTTTTCCATTTTCTCTCGCAGCTCCTGCTTCAGAGAGAGGGCCTCCCGCAGCTGGGCGGCGGCCATCACGAGCACAAGCTCGGGCAGCAGGATTGCGATAACGACCCATCAAAGCTTGTCTAGGAGCCCAGCATATTTTCCGCTCTTGGCTGGTATGTTGAGGTGGAGCACCGTGTAGACACAAGCGACGAGGGTGACGGTGCAAGTCCAGATAATCTCCACGGTGCCTCGCACAGTTGGCGAGTTGACCCACGACGCCGATACCACGGAAGAGAGGGCTGTCGAATTATTCTCATTTTTGTCGATCAGCTGCTGAATTTCGTTCGCCGTTTGAGCTTCTGCTCGAGTTGGTGATATATGCCAAAAGAGACAGACGCATAGGCTGAGGGCATCCATGACGACTGGAGCCGAACAGGGTTTTAGTGCAAGATGAAGGCTCGGGAAACAGGACTAGGTCTTTCGGGGTGGGATTTGGGGTGATTTATTTAGATGCCGTATTTGCAGCTTATCTCACGTGGCGGGAGGAAATTGGCGCTGTTGCTGCGCCATGCAACCCTGCAGCCCTGCAACCGACCCCTGAGAGATGCGTCGCCATTAGATGGCAACACGCTTAAGAACACGGCATTTGCCCACCACTTCTTCGATTTCACAATACGGTGTGATGAGGGGGTATGAGGCAACCAACCCGGCCGCCTTGCCAACGACTGCGCCACATGCTTTCCGTCAGTGGTTTCGCGGCTTGGAACATGCGCAAGCGGCCCAGCTGTGCTCTCTATACTGAATCATCCAATAGCCGAATGATGACCCTTGAACCCACTGCAAGAGACCCTCTAGCAACTTTATCAGGCTCTTGGCGAAAGTGGAGGAAAGCCGTCAATGCGGGAAGGCCTTAGCAGTTGCGAAATCAGGCTGGGTGATCGAATGAGCTAGTGCCTGACACAAAAGCCCGTGCCGCCCAGATGCAGGGCACTTAATCTAATTGGCAGTCCCTGTGTCCCCTTATGGGCTTCTTTAATCAGGTAGATAGGTTGTGTGGAAATGATGACCAGTCAGAGAAGGCCCAGCGCGCCCTTTCGTCCAGTCCTATTGTGTTCTTACGGACTGTAATACTAACGGCCTACAAAAGGATGAATTATTGCAGATCAGCTGTTACGATCTAATGAATTCCACTGCTACGAAAAAACGAGACTTTGGCATATAAACAGCGGCTCAGGAAAGACCAAGTAGACTTTTTATAGTACTTCAGCTACTGATATGAGTTGGTTGCGATACCTAGACTTACGCAGCCAGCCTAGTTACCCATCGGAAGCCTTGTTACTATATTCTCTAATCGCCCGATCCTCTTCACATCACAAACCCTCTAGCACGGGCCAATTTATCGGTAGGCAGACCAGCCCCGATGCACCACCGTCGTAACTGCTTGGCATGAATACTGGAAATGTTGAATTAACCAGTGGTTCAGCCCCCCTCGCCCTAACGATTCCCTAAACAACATCAGCAACAAGAACAAATAATACTGAAGAAATGGTAAAAAGCTTACAGCCCGCTTATCACAATACTATCAGTGCTTGTGGTAGCTCTGGTAGCCATTGGTAGCTTCCTCGGGGTCATCGGCAAGCTTATCCCTCATCTCGTAGACGTGGTAGCCGTTAGCGACTTCCTCGGGGTCGACAGCGAGCTCGTCCTTCTTGTGGTAGCTCTGATAGCCGTTGGTGGCTTTCTTGGGGTCGACAGCAACTTCTTCCCTCTTGTGGTAGCTCTGGTAACCATTGGTAGCTTCCTCAGGGTCAACAGCAAGCTCATCCCTCTTGTGGTAGCTCTGGTAGCCATTGGTGGCCTCCTCAGGATCGACAGAAGCTTCGGCTCTGACTACAACAGAAAACATAGACGATTGTCAGCGATGTGCTCTTAGAGACAGTTGGGGGATTTTGTGCTGACCCGAGTTCTTGGAAGGAATCACGGCGGCGGAGGCCAGGGCGCTGAGAAAAGCGCCGGAGACGAGGAAGACCGAAGGACGCATCTTGTTTAGACAACTTGGGTGGACCGAATGTTGAAGTGATGGTGAGAAGGCTTGCGATGAGCTTGTGCTGTGCGTATGCTGCAAAGTCTGCTTGGATGCTGTGGTGAATGCTGTTCAAGTTCACGATGGGAATTGCCTCTCTTTATAGTCTGTCAACTCAAGGCCCTCGGGGTGTTCTTTCACGAGAGACAAGACCTCGTTGCTCCCAGGGTGTTCTTTCACGAGAGCACGACCCCGTCCCTCCCGGGATGCTCTTTCACAAGAGAAACATTTGTCCCTCCCGGGGTGTTCTTTCGCGAAAGGCAAGACCTCGTCCCTTCCGCCGCAGCCCAAGTGCTGTTTGGAGTGACTTGGGCAGCGTTGCCAATCCGGGACGTCCATCGCGAAAGGACAAGTTGCAAATTTGGCCGTCGACGGCGTCAACGGCCGCAACAGCTACCAACTGGAGTTCTAGACCTCTGTGCAGTATCACGATATCCCGAAGGCCTCTCCCGCCGTCTCTCGCGGTTACATGCTTGGCGTGGGGTTCGTGGACTCGGCTGGACCCTTGGCTGCTTCATCACCCGCCACCTATCTCATGCTTTGTTTAGGTATCTACTGTTCCCCCACGTGCCAATTCACCCCAAATTTTTGATGCAGGCAGACAGAAGACCCTTAACACGCCCTTTTGGGCGTCGAACCCTCACATTACTGGTTGGTCCTCCCATGCAATGTTCATAACCCAAATTTGAACATGCATTGTGAATCCAGGGTCCGTGGAGACATGGATACGGGCCGCAGTTAGCCGTCGAAATTATGGGGACGACCGGGGTACTAACTGCCTCGTCCGGTCTATTTTTCCTCCAGCCCGAACGGACTCACGATAGTTGAGAGCGACTCGACCGTTTTTGCCGCCGTTCACGCTTGTCCAGGGCATTATTTGCCTGCCCTTTTCAAAAACCTGCCTCATTTTCGAGAGGGGTCTAGATAGCTTCATGCCGGCTCGTAGCCTAATGTGACGAGGCTAGTTTCAGGCTCGGTTACGGGGATGTCGCGAGATGCATCCGTTGGACACCGTATATTCCAAGCCGGCCCTGTTGACATCTCGTTCCGTCTTGGTTCTTGGCCGCAAAGCGACACTCTCGTGCTTCGTGGTCTTCTTTCCCGTCCACCGGAGCAAGGTCAGCCATCTCCCCTCCATCACATCCTCAAGTCCTGCTACGTCTTGCTTTCTTCCTCGGACCAGGCAAAACCACCCAAGCCATTGTGCAGAAAACTTTCATCTGCAAGACTTGTCATGTAGTTTCAGAACATCGTCACAATGCCTTTCACCTTCGGATCTCTCCAACTGTTCGGTCGTAGCTCTCCAGCAATGGCCGAGAAGCATACTTCTGATTCAGAAGCCCTTCTCAATGACACTTCCGACGAGGGAGAGCAGTTTCATGGAGACAGAGGACATGGAAAATCACTGATCCACATCGCCGCTATGTGTCTCTACACGGTCTTCATATTTGGGATTGCCAGATTCACTCTCAGGTCTGAGTCTGGCTGTCCGTGGGACACCATGACGTATTGTAAGTTGCTCTGCCCTCTTGACCGAGAGATCCCCCATAACACAACTTTCCATTAGCTCCTGCCAACGAGGCGATTGCGTACGAGCGCGTTTCTTTTGACAACGCGTTGGATGACGAAAATGTTTTCAAAGGCCAGCCGAGAGACGAGCTTCACCGAGCCTGGCACTCGCTTCTGAAATGTACCAATCCTCGCCCTTTGCCACTGCCGTAGGCTCTAACCGTTCAAGACTCCAATCTCAGGATCCAGCAAGCCGATCTCGTCCAGATCAATCGGACATCAATCCCTCTAAACGACCCCAAAGGCGGATTTCTCGCCACCTTGGACGTTTTTCATCAGCTTCATTGCCTCAATGTGATCCGAGAGCAGGTGTATCGAGAATTCTATCCCGACAAGCACTCGAAAGAGAAGCAGTTCGAGCACGCCGACCACTGCATCGACATGCTTCGACAAGTCTTGATGTGTCATGGAGATGTGTCACTTCAAACTTACACCTGGATTGACGATTACCGGTGGCCGTGGCCCGACTTTCGCGTTGACCATACCTGCCGCAAATGGGACCTGGTGATGGAATGGGCGGGAAATCACTACGTTCCGAGTTTGAAAGGTCCAATCCTCACACATCCAGTTCTTGGTATGTTTCTCCAAATTTCCCACCGGTGTTGCTATTATTCTAATTTCGGCTTAAAGGAGTATCGTACCGAGGGGATGAAGGCCAGTGAGACATGGATGGAGAATTATGGAACTTTCGTATGTTGCCAAGTAGGCCTGTGGGGACATGACATGCCACTGCAGCGTGACACCAGTGTCAATCATTTGGTGTCGGAGAGATAGATAGCTTACCCTCATTATCAAAATCCACATTGATTTCGCAGTTATCAAAGAACAATGAATTGCCAGTCAAAAAAATCACGTTTGTACTTGGCTGTGTCGAAACTGAAGTTTGGAACCGTTGTGCCATGCAGAGTATCCTGGTTCTTGATTTGTCTGCTCCAGGCCAATCTCGTCATGCTATGCGTGGGTAAAAATCATGAAAACCCATGCGTTGGTAATTTTTGATGTCTCATAACCTGTGGTGTGACTTCAATTGCATGTAAACACACTGACTGGATGAGTGCATCCAGGGAGAAGCTTTTACTCGGCACATATCGTCAGCTCCAATAACTCACTCCGTGCGTGGGTTCATGTGCAGGACCTGCCTAATTGAACTTGCAGAATTGTCTAGACTTCATGAATTAGGGCAGTCTAGACCCTTGATTTTGGCTTTTAGCATGGTCTTAACATAATCTTGAGGGTGATTGACGCGATCTCCCAAGATCTTGGCCTACGGATGGAAATCTTGGCTTATAGAATGGTCTGGCTCCTGCACACAACCAGGATAGTTTCGGCTTAAAATCCCTGTCCACGTGTCAAAAAACTTGGCTTTTAGAATGGTCTGGTTCTTAAGGACACCAGGACAGTCTATGGTCAAAATCTTGGCCTACAGATTAATGCCTTCGGCTATAGTTCTCACCAACAACTACATCATTTACGCCGCCCTACAGCTCGTCCTTCAGCCATTCCTGATTCCCAGAATCATTACCTGTGTGGAAGGATATCGTGGTTCTGATCCTGATCTTGTCAAGTATGGACTGATAGGTGCGACTGCTCTGGTATACCTGGGTACCGCGGTAAGTACTACGTTCGGCCGCATTGACTATTGCTCTTCTAAGACACCCCTCTAGCTGTCTAAGGGACTCTATGAGTATCGACTCTGCAGATTCATTGTCATTTCCCGCGGCTCCTTGAATGCTCTCATCCTGCATCGCAACCTGTACCCTGGCGACCCCGCAGGAACGGGATCCCTCGGCTTGACTCTGGCAAACACAGACGTGGGCACAATATGCAGATCATTCCAGAGCCTCCACGAGGCGTGGGCAAACCCAATCGAAATAGCCATTGCAATTTGGCTGCTGCAGCGGCAACTGGGGCTAGGATGTCTGGGTCCGGCGATCACGCTCATCGGTACGTCAGGCTTCACCCGTCTCATCGTTTGGCACTCCTAGAAACTGACTCGACGTAGCCTGCATGCTGTGTACGCTGCGACTAGCCAAGTACATGGCACCCGCTCAAAAGTCTTGGAACGAGATGATCCAGAAACGCATTGCTGCCACATCGAGTGTCATTGGCTCCATGAAGGAGACGAAAATGCTCGGGATGGAAGCTTCTTGGTTTGATAAGATCCAGCAGCTCAGAATCGACGAGTTGGCCGTCTCGAAGACATTTCGTACTTTGATGACTCTTATGAATATTTTTGGTAGGTTCCCTTGTAGTTCTACCCAGCGTCATGACTTACCGGAAGCAGGCAATGCTCCTTCAATGTTGGGTCCCGTCGCAACATTCATCCTGGCCAAGAGATTCGATTCCAATTCGTCATTCTCTGTCGCAGTTGTGTTCACCTCCCTGTCAATAATTGGACTGCTCACAGAGCCGTTGTCACACCTGATATCGGCCATCCCGAGTTTGACCAGCTCTCTGGGAAGCTTTGGGCGCATCCAGGCATTTCTGACACACAGCCAAGAAGCTGAGAAAAGGTCAAAAGTGGCAGTCGAATTAGGTGACAACGTTCCACCAGCTCCAGGTTCCGATATGGAGATGCAGAAGCTTTCGAGAGAAACAACGGCACGCAAAAAGTATGTTGCAGTCAGCGAAGATGCCGCACTCGCTTTCAGGCAAGGCGACTCTCCTGCCCTACGTGGCCTCAACCTACGTATCCTTCCTTCCACCCTGACGATCATTTTGGGTAAGGTTGGATCCGGGAAAACCAAGCTGCTCCGTGGTCTTCTTGGAGAGCTGTATTCAACCGGCCATTTCCAGGGACTTTCAGACAGGGAAGCATACTGTGCACAGACGACGTGGTTATTCAATTCCACGATTGAAGAGAATATCCTGGGTACTTCTGCCCGAGATGATGACTGGTATGAAACCGTGATTCGGGCCTGTGCTCTGGAAGCAGACCTCGCGCTGCTTCCGCTAGGTGATCAGACACTGGTTGGCAGCAAAGGTCAGTCTCTGAGCGGAGGCCAGAGGCAACGAGTAGTAAGTATCCGTTACCGTGGAATTCAACCCACAGCTAATCCTGCGTAGGCGCTTGCACGAGCCATCTACTCTAAATCTCCAGTCCTAGTCGTCGACGATGCTCTCAGTGGGTTGGATTCAACCACTCAAGGAAGAATATTGGAACGTGTCTTTGGCCCAGCCGGACTTGCTCGCCAGCATGGGATCACAGTGATTATGACTACCCATCTACGTAAGCATACACGAACACTTTCTGCCTTGACTTTCCCTCCAACCTAACCTTGTTACGCAGTGAGGTACCTCGAATATGCGGATGAAATCATTGTACTTGGTGCCGACGGCCGGATTTCCCTGCAGGGAAGCTTTGCTGTTGTCAAGAACAGCCCCTATCTGCAAAGCCTATCGTTGCTGGCAACAGGGCCAGCAGATTCTGGCACTTCCTGTGACGAAACTAGCGACTCGTCGGAGAAAATGGGCCAGAAGAAGCAAAAGGATGATGTCGAAAATGACAAGGCCTCAGCTGGGAAGTCTGGTGACACGACTTTATACTGGTGTCCATCGGCTGGGGTTTTGGCGTCACAGGCGTTGCACTGGCTTTGCTCGATACTTTCTGTCAAGTTTTTCCCCGTAGGTGCATTTGGTATTTCTTTTGTTTTGCTGCAGCTGCCTTTGTCTTCTCGAACTGGAAAGGGGTCTGCTAACATGTTTATGTAGAGATTTGGTTGAAATTCTGGACAGAGGGCAGCTTCGGAAACAGTCAAGCCAATACCGGCTTGTACTTCGGTATTTTTGCCATCATATCGGTAGTAGGGCTAGGGATTATTGGTACAGACATATGGTTCGTACCATGTTGTAACCCGTATTTCGCCTGGAGTAATCACTGATGTTAGGTTCAGGTTCATGTTTGTGATGATCATTCCAAGATCCTGCTCGAGACTGCATTCAACACTTCTTCAGACCGTCCTGAAGTAAGTTTCTCAGTACTCACTAGTTCATCTTCGCTTTTCTAATGCACGTACAGAGCCCCGTTGTCGTTCTTCGCCTCTACGGATACCGGTAATCTCATCACCAGGTAAGAAGACAGCCATGTGTTTCAACCTGAGTTTGCAGATAGGGTGGAAAGCATGACGGCGCAGGGACTCCCAGCAATGGGCCGACTCACAGCTCCGTGAACTCTGAGCTTATTCGAAAATCTCCATAGATTCAGTCAAGACTTGTCTCTTGTAGACAGAGATCTACCAATCGCCCTGTTCACGACGTCCTCAGGTCTGATTCCCACCCATACTCCACCTAGCTGCGGCTCAAGGCTGACATTCTACAGGTGCCCTTGCCTGCTTTGCAGAGGCAATCTTGATAATGATAGGTGGCAAGTACATGGCGGCACTCATCCCAATTGCGTTGGGTGTGCTCTACTGCTTGCAAGCCTTCTATTTGCGAACGTCTCGCCAGCTGCGGCATCTTGACCTCCAGTCCCAAGCTCCGCTCAACTCGCACTTGCTTGAAATGAGTGATGGTATCACAACGATACGGGCTTTCGGATGGCAAGTCTACCTCCTGGAGAAGTCCGAAACAATCTTGGACAGCTCGCAGCGGCCCTACTATCTATTGTTCTGTATCCAACGCTGGCTGGCACTTGTTCTCGACCTCTTCGTCACTGTCACGGCGACTCTTCTTGTCACTTTTGTCGTTCTCATACCCACAATCACAAACACGGGACTTGTGGCAATCGCGTTGTATAACACCCTTGGATTCAGCCACTCACTCGCCAATCTAATTTCTTCGTGGACGAACTTGGAGACCTCCTTGGGGGCTATCAGCCGATTACGGACCTTCCAGGTGCAAACCCCGGAAGAGCGACAACCAGCAAACTGCCAGGATCCACCAGCTGACTGGCCATCACAAGGCCGCATCGAGATGAACAACGTCTCAGCATCATATTCTCCTGGCACGGCACCGGTCCTTCACAACATCTCCCTGTCGATTTCGCCCGGCGATAAGGTAGTTATCTGCGGCCGTACTGGGAGCGGCAAGTCGTCTCTGCTGCTGGCTTTATTGGGGCTCCTCGATGTTGAGTCTGGCTCAATTTTGATCGACGGAATCGATGCCTCACATGTGCAAAAACATCTGCTGCGCTCCAGTTTTATCACAGTCCCACAAGAGCCGACTCTTTTCCCCGGAACGCTGCGGTCAAACCTCTCACCAGAGTTTCACGGGGTTAAAAGCCCGAGCACCGACAATCTCATCAACATCCTTAAAAGAGTAGGTCTCTGGGACACTGCCTTACTTCATGGTGGTCTAGATGTGGACGTCTCCGACTTGCAACTCTCGCAAGGGCAGAAGCAGCTGCTCTGTCTCGCCCGGGCCGTCCTTCGCAAGGGGGCAAGCAAAATCATCATACTTGACGAAGCAACCAGCTCGGTTGATCAAGAAACAGCCGAAATTATGGAGAGGGTTATAGAAGAGGAGTTTGTTTCCCATACAGTAGTATCCGTCACCCACAGATTGCAAGGTATTCGGGGGGTTCACAATGTTGTCACGCTCCACGAAGGAAGGATTATCTCACAGGGACGCTCTGGATCCAGTTCGTGCTGAAAGACACATCCATGGGCTAAGATGTAATTAATGAGACACTACTTCCTGTTTTGCTTTGACGAACTGATACGTTTTTCCGTCGAGAGAACGGCGAGTGTGACGGATGCGTTTTCGCGATCCACATCCCTGGAGAAACTATAGATCGTCTCATTCATTTACCCCGGGAGGAAGTTAAAGGTCTAATGTATAGAAATGCTGGATCAAGAAATAAGATACACACATAGTCAAAGCTGGAACGGATGCTGCTCATTGCAGACCCTCTCTACTACATGTATCAAAAACTAAATCCGTCGTTCTTTGAGGGTTTACCAAACACGACCAATTTACCTCCTTTCCTTTTTTTCTATGCAACTATGAGGCCATTCGCGTAACCTTCGCACTTAATGAGAAGGCCTGAACTGCCTTCGCCGACTGTGGGTCTGGGGTATCGGTGTTGTAACTTTTGGCTGTGGTATACCTTGAGGTTACATATACTGCCCCTCGATCTCACATGTCAGAGACATGTTTCTTGATGGCACTCCAGCACGCGTCACAGCCATCATGCTTCTTCATGTTCTGCTCTGTCTCAGCAGCCTGGAACGTAAAATGCCAAGTGTCAGCGAAACAAACTCACCGACAGCAAATAAATCACGAGAATACTCACAGAAGCCAGGCAACCCAGATTGTTGGCAGTTCTACCCGGTCCCTTGCCACCTGCAACAGCAGCAAGACAGGTCGCGGCCGTGACCCCCAGGTCCAATCCGCAGCGGACGACTTTGCACCCGTCAGCTTCGAGGTCCTTCTTGGAGTCCAGCGCCTTCTTTTGAGCGTCGTCAAGCTTTCCCCATGCTGTCTTGCCTGCTTTTGTGAGGTCGTCGACAAGATTTCCAAAAAGGTCTTTAATGTCGTCAAAGATATCCGGCACCGGCACCGGTTCGGGAAAGGGAGAGCGGGGAACGTAGTTTATCGTCAAGCCGAGGGCCCGGGAAAGAAGAGCAAAGACAATGAGAAACACGGAAGTCTTCATTTCGACGGTTTATCGAACTGCGTATTGTGTTTGATGAATTTCGCCTTCGGTATTATCATATAGTGGTTGATGATATCGAATTGATGACGACGTATCTTAGCCATAGGGCTTCGCTATTTTATAACCAGTCACGAGAGTACGGAAGATGTTTTTGAGGCCGACGACCGATATCATTTTCTACGAGAGACTGGGTCGAAAACAAGCATTTCCATCCTAACACCAAACGTTGGCTGGTTCTTCAGCGCTCGACGGATGCCTAGCTGTCAAGCCAATCCCATGGTGGGGCCGGATCCCGGTCATGAGGCCCCGGGATTCCTTCAGACCAGGGTCGGTGGCGTAATTTTGGTCTCTTGATGGAGTAGAGAACCTTTCGAATCTTCGACTGAACCAACAAGAGCCTTCATTTACTGGAGGCCCTGCCCAGTGGGACTTCTTGCGGCTTAGGGTGGCGGTGCAAGCACGCCGTCGATCGTCATCGCTTTCTTCCCTTGATAGCAAACGGCGCGGAGATGGACTCGGAAGAACATCTGCGGTGGCTGAGACCTGGATTCTTGATTGATCCCTGAAAGCATGCCATGGGAATATGTGCTACTGGAAAATTGATATATGGACTGGTTGTGATTGTGGCTTCTAATCTTGCTGCCACGGGTTTGACATCGATGCATTGATCTTGTACTTTTCACTGAGCTTGCTGTTTTCTGCCTTCACGAATTCGTAACCAGAATTGGATGTGACTACGCAAACAGCCCAGGCTATTTCCGATAGGGTTATGAACATGTTAACGCATTGTCAGAGAAAGGAGCACTGTATCTTAAAGCTGGCCGCGTTCATGGGAAACCTAATATTATGGTGTTGGGGGGTCATTGCTTGGCGACTGATCACTAATCTGACTCGTGTATTCTGTCATATCAAGTAATTCGCCTACCTAGTACTTTGAATGATCATCATTTGGCTTGTATCAATGCCCGAGTCGTAAATACATCTTAGGGGATGTCCTGGCCCAGCGGTGCCGTACGGCCGGTTGTGAGTGTCACGTATCTAGAGGCTCAGTGTTCAGATGCGTTCCTTCCGAACACATGTATGTCTCAGAGCAGAGCTGGAGTCAGAGGACACCCAAAATCAAAACTAACCTACTGCAGAGCATTCAACTCACAAAGACCCGAGGCACCGATGACCTCACACTGGCCACATCGAACTGTGGCGTCTAAGCAGCATATGATTTCATGTGGGCTAACGACCAGAAGAGAGACAAGGACAGTCACACTTATTTGAATTTCTGGCAGCGCAGGCGCTGTACTTCCCCCATCTCGAACGATAATTCGCACACCTCCTACTTGGAGAAATGTAAGTATCCGAGGTGGCCAATGAGAGCTGCCACCAGACGAATAAGGAGCCGCCCTGGAAGTCTGAGCCCGAGCTTGTTGAAATTGTATAACCCTTCCTTTCGGGCTTGGAAAGGTAAAATCTAACAACCTTCTGCGGCAAGAACAGTATTTTCCGAAAACGCCGATCCAGTGAGGCCGGGTATACAATCGGCGAATGCGGTACATCTCGACAAATGTAGATCATTTACAACAGCGACGACATACGTATTTGGGCTCTGCTCGAAATAGGTACATCCATACAGTACACGTTAGCCGTGCACCCATCCAAATCGCGAGGCTATCGCATACTTAGACCCGGAGATGGGAACAGACTTTTAAAGCCGACTGAGATCTTAATTTAACAGCGGCTCCGTCCTTTTCTTTATCTCATCAAGCTTGACAAGTGCCGCCTGCTCGTTCTCGTCTCGCGGCCCGCCACTTACATGTAGGCATAAACTCAAGAGAAATGCCCGGAATATGAACCTTGAGTAAGCATATTGCAGATTGACACCGCGCCGGAACCGAAACTTAGATCTAGTAGACTGTAAAATTTGGCGTGAATATTCCGTGTATTTAGAGGCCTGCTTTCGAAGCTTGCGAATTTGGGATCCGTCGTTGCCTCGTTATTCTTCCCTGGCATCTACACGTCTCACTCTCACTGTTTCAATGATGCCAAAGTCGAGCCACGCAGCCACCACACCGCCTGCGGTAGCTTCGACTCGTTATACCGAAACTCATTTTGACCGCGTACGTTCCGGCGAAGGTCGACCAAAAGACCATGCCTCGGAGGACACCGAGAAGACCGGCTGCGACCTCGACGAAGCTGGTGACAGCGCCAATCTCACGACCTTCTGGAGAAACCCAAATGCAGGAAACATCTACCGATACACTGAACTAGCGACTGCCGTTATCACGAAGCCGCTCGTTGAGTTTTCGGGATCGAAGACCGACAACATCGCCTCTTGGACGAAACCGATAACGATCTTGGACATGTGCTGCGGGACAGGGGTGGTGTCTGCGCATATTCAAAAGTCACTACAGGACCTGCGTGGTGCGAACACCACTGCAAAGGTCAGCCTCACTTGCGCAGATTCCAGTCAGGCGCAATGTGAATACGTAAAGGAGAGAATCAAGCGTGACGGCTGGGTCAATGCGAGTGTCACGCAGGCTGATATCATGGTAAGACACTGTATTCTTCCTCCAAAAGACAGGCGCTGACCCAAGATTTCCGTACAAGTCAATGCCATTCCCACAGGAATCATTCGACTTTGTGGTCGTCGCAATGGCACTCATGTTAGTTGCCGACCCGTACAAGGCATTAGCAGGTGAGTTGCTCGGCCGTCGTCCGTACTCTTCAATTGACCCATGTGGCAGAGTGCTACCGCGTCGCAAAACCCAGCGGCTGCGTTGCCGTTTCTACTTGGGTCTACGAAGGCTGGGTTCCCGATACCAGAGGTGCGGTTGCAGCCCTCTGCCTCCCGGGAGAGGCACCGGTAGCGTGGCCTCAAGAATCAGGTCACCTCACCCATCTCTGGGGGCCCGGCTCGTGGGACTCTCCATCCTTTGCGCGCGCCATGTTTCACGCGGCTGGATTCGTCGACGTCGAGACGGAGCTTGTCACGAAGCAAACGGTGTTCAAGGACGCAGATGAGTGGTGCCATGTGTTCCAGGCGTTCATGCTCGGGGTCGTCGAGAAGTTCTGGAACCGGGAAGAAAAGAGGAAGCTTCAACCTGAGTTGACAGCGACCTTGAAAACTTTCTTCAACAGGAAGTATGGTGGAGGTCCAATTACTCTGGAGAGGACTATTCTTCTCACGCGCGGCAGAAAGCCGACCATGTAGTATGGAAGAATGACAATGGCTGTTCTCAATAGCGATTTACAGTGTACTAGGTGACCCTGATCCCATGGTTCATTTGAGCAGGGTCAAGATCCATGCAGAGTCAAGTGCCGACACTGAAGGGACAAATAATCGTCGTGATGAGACTTCAGGCCATCTGAGCTCAGTCATCAACCCCTACGAAATCCTTCAGGTGAAACAAGCCGAGCCAAGTTGCTCGGTACATCACCATAAAGTCAAGGAGTCTCCTCAACGACAGCCATCAAACGTGGTGACTTCTCAAAAGAAACATCGTCAAGCAGGCTTATCTAACCGAAATTTATTTACGAATAGCCTGTAGAATGATCTGAAAAATCCCACACTCATATGCCGGGAGTCTGTATTCCGCTTCAGCCCAAGCCAGCTGTTGTTCGCACGTATCATCTGCAACTAAACTACTGCTTCGCCATCTCCCGCAACTCATCAACCAATTCCGTCTTCAACCTGACAGAGTCATCCCCGTCCTCATAATCCTGCGCAATGGTCCCGCCAGGCAGCATCGACTCGATAAAGACCACAAAATCCGGCACGTGCGATTTGGGAAGATGCTTCGCCCAGTACTCCGCAAGCCCGTCCTTCGGAATGACGGTCAGTTCACCCTTCTTGCCGGTCACGGTCTCGATCGCCTCCTTGATGTCCAGAGCACTGTAGTGACGGGGGCCGAAGAGTCTGACGTCGCGCTTGCTCGGGTCGATGGAGTCAGCGAGGAGCGTCTTGGCGCAGTACTCGCCAATATCATTGGTGCTCAGCTGGGGATCTCGTTTAGCATGTATGTTACTCTCTTCTTTCGACCTCGGAAAACTGGAAAACTAGAGCTTACCATGGGGATCTTAAAGTCCTCGGGCGAAAACGGAGACTCGAACCGGGGCGGGTCTGCCTGCATCGTCTTCAGAGCGTCGGCCCAGAACTGGTAATAGTATCCCGGCCTGACGATGACCACCTCGGGGACCACGTCTTTGAGAACCTCGTCGGTGATGTGGTTGAGCTTGAGCGTTCCCTACTTCGCAAATCCCATGTCAGCACAAGACCAGACTCTGGACCTGCATGCAGTCCTCTGCTGCTTACAATCTTCTCGGGAGCGTAGTGGGCGCCCATGGCCGATTGGATCACCAGTCGTTTGACGCTCGGCGCGCTCCGGAGAGCGTCGGCCACGCAACCAGCGGTGCTGCGGGCGAACTCGGCCGGGTCGGTGTCGTCCCACGTGGGCGGGGGAACGTGCAAAACGGCATCCGAGTTTGTGAAGTCGAGACCCGAACCGGCTGCGACGTCGCCTTTGGCTGCTTCGAAGTTGGGGTGGTTGACGAACTCTGGTGGTGCTTTTGAGGGGTCGCGGTAGATCCCCCGAACAATTGGTTGACTCTCGGATTTGAGCAGGAAACCAATCGTGGCTTTGCCCACCTGGGTAGATGCGGGCAGGACGGTGATGCGGGAGGGCATGTTGAATTCGGCTGGTAGTAATGAGAACGTTCGACTGCGATCTGCTTGACTTGTCTGTTGACTTGACAATGTTGCATCATGCTCGGCAGCGTGGCAGACTTTATAAAAGTCATCATTATACGTGAAGCCTTTCCACATGGATCAGTCCTCCCCCCATTGTGCGACTCCTTGGCATGGCCCGATGGTTTACAAATCGTGAGGCGCTTAGAAACGTGGTAAGCACTACGTGCTTGGGCCAAGACTGCGACGTGTTGCCTGACATCATGGGGCGCTGCAGGTGAATTTCCTAAAAGGGACCGTCCAAGAGTTCGGCGAGCTGCTTCGGGCTCGGATATTTCTTGGCAACTGCAGGGCTTGCGGAAATCAAAAGCCGGCTTTCGTAATAGTAACAAGGGACCGTTGCCATGTTGGGAAGCGTTCAACGGCGCAGCACTGGAACGAGAATTAGTTGATCCGTCAAGTTCCAAAAGCTTCTGTCGTAAGTATAGACTTGCAACTCGAGATGTTGAAGCTCATGGCCAGGCTCGAAATCGCACAATCGATCTGTTCATCGTTCGCCAAGCTACGAGGTTCCAGATGCTTCGCTGAAGCGCAACCTGTAATTAGTAGCCAAGAACACATTCTGGGTTGCGAAATCTCCATTCATCGTCAGGAGCCATCAGAGGGCTTTCTTTCACGTGCGTCTCGACTCTTGTTCCGAAATCGATGCTCTTCGATCAACAATGTCCCACCTGAGAGAGCATCAGGCTTCCCAAGTGTCTGGGACGATGAAGGAATCCCCAAACGTGGCAGAGCATGCAGCGTGATAGCCCCGGAGGCCTGTCAATTGGCTAGACAGGTCCTTTTGTTGTTGGTAAGTTGTTTCTTGGGGGGTCAAACCCGCATCAATCGATCTCTTAGATTAAGACAGCTTGAATCAACCCAATCGTTGGCGAAGCACTGTCAATATTGAAACTGTTGACGAGATGGGTGGCCGAGATGCATGGCCCGACAAGACAAAAGTTGAAGGAGTCTCACGGTTGGAAGTCTGGTACGTGTCATGACGTTTGAGCGGAACTACCTAGTTCAGAGATGAAAGAGGCGACCGGCCCCAATGTGTATTACAAGTTCTATAATGATACAATCCCCTCCAGTTTACACGCTCGCTAACCCATGCTGTCTATGAATGCCTATGCCGCTCTTTAACGCGCAACACCTCACCTGGGAATCCACATACCTCCATTCCCGTAGGCCCGGTCCCTCAACGCCGCCCCCTCCGTCCTCACGCCCGCAAGATGGACCGGTATCCGATCAAGCTGCTTCTGCACCCTCTCCCTCGTCTCGACATACCGGTCCGCCATGCTCATCTCGCTCCGCATCGTCCTCATCCTCTCCCTCGTCTCCATCGGGCCCCAGTTGTCCCTGCTCAAGCTCGCCACCGCAAGCAGCACATCCGCCCCGTACGCCGCGAGCGCCGCGTCGGACCCGGCAACAGGCGGCGCGGAACCACGCAGCTGGCCCATGACCAGCACCTTGAGCCTCGTGTCCAGGAACAGCGCCCCGCCGAACTCGTGGATGAGATGCACCGTCGCCACGTTCTTGGCAGCCACGCGCGGCGTCGCGTACGGCGCGGGGCCGACGGTGATGATGCTCTCGTGCCAGTCCGTCGAGACGCCGCCCTCCAGGCCCCTCCTCGGCACCACCCGCGCCCAGCCAAAGTACACGCCTCGCATGCGCATCCTGACATCCTCGGGCACGTCCGTCAGGTTCGCCGTGGGGATCCCGAGCTCCATCCCGCCCCGCCCCGTCCCCCGCACGATCCTCCCGTCAAACTTGATCGGGAACGGGTCGGCCGGTCCGTCGTCGTGCCCGATGACCTCCGGCGGCGCCTCGCCGAACGCAGCCTCCCCGCCGCCGCCGCCGTCCTCCCCCTGCCACGCCGCGTAACCCGTACCCCGCGTCGCGGCGTACTGCTCCTCGTACGCGGTAACGGTCGTCTTGATCCCGGATTTCTCGATGCCGGACCGCGCGGTGGCGATGTGCGCGGCGTGCTTGGTCACGAACTTGGCCTGCGAGATCTTCTTCGTGCGCGCCTGCACGACGGCGGCCGCGGGGCCAATGTACCTGTTCGCGACGGTCGTGGCGACGATGGACCCGGCCTTGATGCCGATCTCGAGCGGCATGCTGGCCAGGCTGGCGCCGCGGACGACGCTGGCATCGGTCGACGTGCTGGCGATGCGGAACACGGGGCTGGGGCAAAGCACTTTTCTCTTGCTGCTGCTGCTGCTGCTGCTGCTGCTGTCGCCACCGCTGCCGGCGCAGAGGACGAGACGAAAGTAGCCGTCGTCGGCGGCGGCGGGGATGCGTACGACGTGCGTCTCCCGCGCGAGGTGTGCGCTGAGGTTCTTGGGCGCCTTCTTGAGGAACTTCTTGATGTCGCGCTGGCAGCCGCGCTCGTCGCCCTCGGCCATGTCGGTCGGGGCCGCGCGCGCCGAGGGCGTGACGTCGAGCCAGGAGGTGTTCGCGCCGACGAGGGACTTGAGGTTCATGCCCATGTTGCCCGAGAAGCCCTTGCGCTGGAGCCAGACGGTGCGGGTGGGCGGCAGCGGGGCGTCGGAGAAGATGGTGACGGTGACGGAGGTGGACGGCCCGCGGTACCAGACCAGGGCGGCGGAGTGGCGGAGGATGGCGAAGTGCTTGGTGTACTCGAAGGGGTGGCTGATGAGCCCGCCGGCGAAGTACTTTGTCTCGTCGAGGGCGGTCTGCCAGAAGGTCTTTTCTCTGGACTGGGAGTCTGAGGAGGGTGCTTCCGAGGGGGCGTAGATGGGCGAGACGGGCGGGCGAGGGCCTGCGAGGGGGAAGGTCTCTGCTGTTGGCGGAGGGGGGAAGACTGGAGAAGCTGGTGCGTGGTTGGCTAGAGGAAATGTTCCTGCGGAGGGGGGAGGCGGAAAGACGGGTGATGCCGGAGGCCGGGATCCCGCGGGAGATGAGGTCTCCGACTTGGGCGGAGGCGGAAACGCCGGCGGCGGCGGAGGCCGGTAAGCCGCCACCGGGAACGTCTCGGCGGCATGCGGAGGTCCCGGGAAGAACGGTCCCGGGCTGGGAGGTGCAGGCGACGGAAACCTGCCCGTGCTCGGGGGCACGATGGCCAGACGGCCGGTGGCATCAACGCCGGGAAACTCCTCGTACGCCGGGGGCGGGTCGTAGATAGACGGCACCGGAGACTGGCGCAGATTCGGCGTCGATCTTGCGCCGCGGAGCACCGGCCGGCGCTGGGGAAAGGGGTCGAAATCGGGCGGCGGCGGCATCGGCGGCGGGCCGGGCAGCTGGCCGGGCAGGGGCTTGCGCCGCAGCGCGGCGTTCGGGGCGTCCATGACTCTTTGTCTTTGCTGGCGGACTCCTTCGGCTCCGAGATGTGACGCTCCTCTCCGTCTTTGATATTGCTATGGGGGGCAGGTGCTGACAGTTTTCCCATTTACTCCATGAGAGCGTCCGTGTGGTGGTGGTATGTGAGACGGAGGATGGCGCGATTTCAAATCGCAGCAGAAAAGACGTTTGGCAGTGCTTTTTTGTTGAGATTGCACGCGAGCACCCCCTGAATTGGCGGATGAATCTGGAAGTGTCTCATCACGTGTCGCCAAGCTGAGCCATGGGTCTGTGATAATGTAAGCAGCGTGTCGCCGGCAATGGAAGCTGCAGGTTCTGGCCAAAGCGTCTGTTTCTCTGACGGTCATGAGCTGTTTGAAACAGGATAAGACGACAAGTGTCCGGGACGTTCGGATAATCGTTTGTTTTGGTGTGTGAGTGAGTGAGAGAAGGAGCTGAGAGTGAGGGTGTCATGCAGCCGCTGTAGCTTGGTGGAGTCTAGAGGCTCTGGCGCTAAATCACCGTCAAATCACCGAATCAACAGCGCCTTGGTTTACAGGTGCACGATATATTTCATCAAAACCAACATGGGCTATAATGAGGAAAATGATAATGAGAGAAAGAGACTTTTCAATGTTTTAACGACTATCATCGATGTGCAATGAGACCTCGACCCTAGCCTTATTCTAATTTACTCGGGTGAATTAACACCTACAGCCGACTCCTCTACTACCGTCACCAAAAGCTTGCCTCATGTCTTTACTAAGAACGTAGTGAGTGAGGTCAAGATTGCCAGCCCTGTGATTGAACTCCTTTACACAGCAGCGCATTGTTCATCAAGACAGTCATTCACACAGCTAAAGACGCTCCGTCCAGGCATACCTACCCGCCCAGCACCTCCGCCGTCCGGCCCCACTCTTTGCCGAGCGGACGGAATACTGCCCGGACGACAGAAAGACAGTGAGAAATAAAGAAATACACTTCTGTATATTCCAAAGTTAAGTTTCTAGTAAACCGTCACTATTCAAGTTTAAATTCTCTCAGATTCACAACGAGGAACACGGACTATTTCAGTATTCTTTCCTGTCTTCCGGCGGTTGTGCCCTCAGAAGCATATCCGTCACGGCAGTGGCACCCTGAAGTACTCGCCAGCAACGCGGGTACGGGCTTACAGTAGATACAGCAAACGTAGATGAATCTAAAGACGTTGGTATTCCACACCATTCAACCACTCAAAGGATCATCCACTCGAGTGTTCCTCCCGCCCAACGCCGATATTCAGACGAACCCTCCCGCCACATTACACCCATCACCACCCGTACCTCATCCAAACCGCCGCCGCCCCGACAAACAAACACCCCAAAAGAATCAGATTCGTCAACGCCCCCTCGACCCACCGCTTGGTCGCCATCTCCTCCCTCGCCTTCCACCCACCGCCCGGCCCGGCAGCGTTCGCGTGAGGGAACGGCTCGCCGGGCACCTCCTTCCCCAAAAACTCGCACAGCGGCTCCCAGCCCTCGTCGACGGACCACTCGAGAAGCCGCTCCTTGGGGACCATGCCGCGGACCATGTCGCAGTGTTCTGTCTCGTCCGTCAGCATCTCTCTCTCTCTCCCTTTTACAGAACCGAAACAGTAAAACTCACCCCGATACACCCACTTCCCGTTCCTCCGGATCGCCCCCGCCATATCCCCATCCGGCGCCCGGAAGAACAGCGCCCACAGGAACCGCTCGTACACGTGCCACGCCCAAAACGCCTCGCGGTCCAGCAGGCTCGCGACCCAGAAGCTCCAGCTCTCGTTGACGTGCACCAGCGTCTTGACTGCGCTCTCGTGCCACTTGTCCAGGTCCCGGCGCACGTTGAGCACGACCTTGGCGTCCGGGTACGCGCGGATCATCTCCGCCGCGAAGCAGCTCGCCGCCGCGTCCGTGACCGCGACGCAGTGCCCCAGCAGCTCGTCGAACTCGTCGGCCGAGATGTCGCAGTCGCCCCGGTCCTTCGTCGCCGCCGTCGCGTCCCCGCCGAACCACTTCTTGCGCGCCAGCCGCACCCACCCGGGTGCCGGGATCGGCGGGTCCTCGTAGACAATGTCCCAGCCGTGGTACGTGTGGTCGTAGCCGAGCGTGAGCAGCGCCTGCTGCAGCGACTCGGTGCCGCTGCGCGGCGGCCCGACGCAGAGTACCTCCATCGGCCTCGTGCGTTTGCGCGGCGTCGACGGCGGGATGCGGTAGACGTGGTTCTCGAGTATGTACCACCACCACGCGTTCATGCTCGACAGTGGGGTGAACATGGCCGCAAACGTGGAAGCATCCTTCCAAAAACGCTTCTAGAATGTCCGCTCTCTGTCTCTGTGCGCTGGTGACGCCCGGCGGACGGATAGACTAGAACTTCGTAGTGTTGCAACCGAGCGTGCATACGTCTCGCTGCTACTTCAGATGCCGCAACGCTCTCGAGCAGCGGTAAACACCTTTTATACGGGAACCGAACACATCCCCCGACCAGAGAATCATGTGAGGACATGGAGAAAACAAAAAAGATCTGGAGACGGTGTCGTCATGGCTCTGGTGCTGACAGACTTTGGCGCTGCAACGTATGCGGAAATGCGAGGAAGGATTCGCATGAACCATCCCTACAAAACACCTCTCGAACCATGTCCGCAGTCTCACTGCATGGAGATGCGACTTGCCAGTGGAGCGGAGGGGGAAGGAGACCGGCATGAAGAAACGAAACCCTCAGCACGCGCCAGTAACGGGGTCCGCCGCCCGCGGTGCCTTGTCCTGCCGTTCCCCACACTCGCCTTCTCCGCAAATCGTGTGCGCTTGCGAGGGGCAGAGCTGCCTGGATTACGGAGGGCCTGCCTCCCTGACCGGGAAGCAGCACCGAAGCACATGAGCCAGAAGAAGTCAAAATGCCTTAACGGGATGCTTGGGGCCGACTGGGGGCGTGCTCTCGACGGCATAGTACACAAACCGGGGCCTGTCAACGAACCCACCGGCCAAGACAAGTGTGCCTCCTCAAGCCTCAGCCACGCTTGCATATCCAGTATCCCGCCCCCGACTTGTCCGCGCTCTTCAACGGCCGCCAAAACTTGGTCCATCCGGGCCGTCCGTCGCTCCGTAGGTGCTCAACTTCCTCGACATTGTCGCCTTTGGCGGCCGCGTCCGCCAGCAAGAGCGTGTACAGTGACTGGTAGAACTGCACCTGCTTGTCGATGCTCGTCGGCAACGCGTCGATGGGGCTCAGCACCAGCTCTACCAGCTCCTCTTCGCCAATCTCTCCGAGCGTCGAGACCAACAGCGTCGTCACGTTCGGGCGCGGGACTGGGACTCGACGGACGGAACCCTCGAAAGAGATGTGCAGCCGCCGGAGCGCGGGGAACGTCGGCGCGATCTGGTTGATGATCTGTAGGTACTGATCGCGCGGACTCAAGGCGCGAAGATCGTTAATGAGGGGGGCATCCGGCGACGGCCGCGGCGCCTTGTCCAGCGCGCGGTCGATGAGGGATTCGTCGCGATCCGGTATGCGAATTTCCAGCGACGTGATCCAGTTGAGTTGCGACTGCGCCATGGCGTAGGGAAAGTACATCGACTCGAGTCTCTGCTCAAACTTGAATGTGTTGCTCGCATACAAGACCTTGATCGTCTCCTCGTAACTGTGTCCGCGTCAGTCCTCGTCCGATCTGCCACCCGTGATCTCATCTCATTTCTCATCCAACGCTTCATGCAACGGGAGGAACTCACGCTCTTCGACATGTTAACAGCCACGGCAAAACGCCCAGATACGTCTCCTTGGGCCCGCACGTCTGGTAGAAGCCACGAGGACACTGTTCGCTCAGCTTCGTCTCCAGCCTGCGGTCCTCCGGTCCGCAGACGCAACTCCACCAGTACCACTGCGGCGTCATGCTGGCATCCACAAACGGCGGGTCCATCATGGGCGACACGCCGGGCGAGTGAGGGTACCATGCCGGCACGGGCTGGTGCCCCTTCCGCCATCGCACATCCGGCTGCAGGCTGCGGCGGTACAGGAGGTAGAGGTGGAGGATCTTGCTGCCAAAGGCGAGCTGGTAGATTTGGTAGCGCAGGTCAAAGGTGAGGACCTCGAAGAAGGGACCCAGCGAGACGTCGTCGCCAGCGCGGGCCTCCGTGGGTGTCGCCGGTCGCGAGCGGACGGCCAAAGCCGAGTCCTGGGATCCGGTGCCGGTGGCGAGGAGGGTGCTGGCAGGGTCGTCGCCCAGGATCGCCGTTGCCGAGGCTGCTGCGTCCGCATCCGGAGCGGTGAGATGCGCGTCGCGCGGCGGTGCCTCGCGGCTCGGGCTTGGTGCTCCGAGGTGCGAGTCCAACATGGCTGCGGGATGCGACTGCGCGGGCCGCGATTGATCAGACGGGGACAAGGCGATCGGGAGCAAGAAGTCGGGTGCCTCGAAGGGCGTCGTCTCCTTATTGCGAAGATTTGGTTTTGCGAGAGAATCCGTCGGGGGGAAATAGGCAGATGATTTTGTGGTCAGGTACAAATGATCCTAAGCCGGGAACGACACCGAGCAAGTACCGAATGGACGCGACTTCCCTGAAATTGGCGATAAGATGCCGGTACGTACCCAATATTTCACATTTTGGTCTCAGGTGGGGCCCGCGCACCGTGTGGAATAGGACATGCAGGGCGTCCATTGTGCCGAAAATAGCAAAGCCCTGCCCAAGGGATGGCTTCACAGGGCGCCTTCTGCACAGTGCGTCAACTGTACCCCTGAATCCGACCGCTGTAGTAACCGAAGCAGCCGCCCAACGGATGTCCAAGAACGCAGTGTCATGTTAGCCGGCGAGCTGCTTCATCTTCTGCAATGACCCTGCAGCACTGTCTGGTCCCCAAGGCAACACTACTATCATTTCCCTCGACTTTCGTCATCACATAGGCCTGCGGGTGTGGATGAGACAGATGATTCTTTTCGTATTCTCGACACGGCGGAGCCGAGACTATTCTCTACAGAATCTGCTTGCAACTTCTTCCAGCATAACATCTCTAGGCCTCTCGGTGATTACCCGGTCGATTGACCGCCAAAATTTCCCAAAAAGAAAGCAACAACGCCCGAGTTTCTCCCATCAGTGAGTCCCATCATAAGATTAGATTCCAGCAGCCACAAGAACTGCCACAACGACACCAGTGATGCCGGCGTTGAGACGATAAGCCTGGGCGGTGGTGACGACGGCAGGGACCACCACTGTGGCCGAAGCGGGAGGGTCGTCCGGCAGAATGGTGCGGAACTGAGGTCCCTCCGGAGTGGTCGTGATGGTGGCGTTGCTGGGGACGGAGGCGACGGGAATGGGCGGATCCGCGTACGGGATCAGCGTGGTAGGGCTGAGACTGCTGGGTGCCGACTGAGGAGGGCCCGCAGGTGTCTCAGTTGCCGGCGCCGGGGCGACGGGGGGGACCGACGGGAGGCTGCCGTATCCTTGGAGGCTCGGAGTGCTCTTCGGCGGGGCGTGGACGACGATGGTCTGAACAACCACGATCGGTTCAATGGGAGAGCCACTGATCGAAAGAGCGGGCGTGTGATCATGGTTTAACGGGCATGAAGTTGTGAGGCCGCCGGGGGTGACAGTGTGGACCACGATGGTGGATTTGGTCGCCAGTCTCAACGTACGTGTGATAGTTGGAAGACGAACAGTAGAGAAGGTAATGGTAGGAGGAGGGGCAGTGGCCGCCGGGATGGAAGGACTGGGAAACTCGTCGCATGCCTGGTACATATTGGCGTAGCTGCAGCCATTCGAGCTGGAGAATCCGCAGTACCCAAAGCTGGCATCACCGTTGCAGGGGTTGCTGCAGAGGGCATCGTCGACCTTGGGAAGGCTCTCGATGTTGCGTCCGCAGCGACAGCCACTGTCAAGAGGAAAGATGTCAGCAAATGATCGCCACTTGGAAGGGAAAGAGGCATACTCGGTGAAGGCAGCGGCGTAGTTGAAACCGGCACAGGCGGACTGGCATTGCTCGGGGGTGTAGGCAGAGGGGAAGCCGACGAAGGCGGCGAACTTGTCCGAAGTGATGTTGACGCAGCCGAAATACTCGAAGCCATGGATGACGTGGTTGGCCTGGGCAGCGGCCATTGCCGCCAGCAGCAGCGTGAGGAAAAGGAGCGTCATGTTGACTGCTTGTTCGAAGTGAATGAATGTGAGTTTACAAAGAGGGTCAGGGTGTTTGCTGGGGAAGAGAGCGGTGGCCTGGAACCTGACGATGGCGATGAATCTGAGATATTTCGGGATGCTCGATGGAGGAAGTTGTTGGGTGAAGAGTTTTATACGGGAGAGCCCGTCGTCACGGGAGGAAGGTGCAATGGCCTTGAGAGGGAACACCTGGGAGGGAAGGAAAGCACTTCAGGCAGTTACTTCCTTCCACGGGATGGATGGGGAAAGAACATCACAAGGCAGGAACCCCCTCTTACACCTTCCTTGCCACATCTTGGCAGACGAACAAGTTCACAAGAGAGGAAAGAACACATCACCACCTCGTACCGAAGCAAAACTGGCGAAGTACACGCTCTTGGATTTCTGCTGGGTCTATCTGGTATCTGAGGCCGCTTCTGATCAACAAAGTGTCCTAACCTCCTCCTTGACACGCCACCACAGCAGAAACTTCGCAATCGTCAGGGCTCTCTTTGATCATCATGTGCCAAATGGGCTTCTAGAACCATTCGAGAGGGCCAACAGCGGTTACGCAAATGTGCGAAACGCAGCGTGTTGACCATCTATGGCCGATCGAGTCTCATCATCCGATTGCAAGCATGTCTCCGCGCCCAAGGCCTGCGTGAGCGAGCCAATGTTGACATTCGAAGGTGCGTGGTTTAGTGCTTCTTCCTAGACGACGACGAAACCAGCTTCTTCTTCATGCTCTTGGGCATCTTGTCCTTGCGCTTCTCGCGCTTGGCCTCCTTGACCGCTTGCTTGTGTGCCTGTGATGTGTTAGCCGAGATCCACTCCGTGTCGTCACTCAGTCGCTGACCTTCTTCTCGTCCTTGTCCTCGTGCTTGCGTCCTCTAGGGCGGCCCTTGTCGAACTTGGAGTCGTCTTCCTCGTCGCCGCTGGCAAGAGACGCACCGCTGCCCGACTCGTCCTCGGAACTCTCTTCCTCCTCTTCCTCCTCATTCTCCTTAACGACGGTATCGGCGAGCAGGTTCTTGTAAACCAGCTTGTCTCCCTCGCCCTGGCCGATCTTGGCACCGTCCTTCTCGATGTCGTAGACCTGCTCCAGCGTCTGGGGGATGTACTGCTTGCGGAACACCTCGTTGTCGACCTCGACATCGGCAGCAGCCTGCTCACCGTCGGCGGGCTGGCTCTCGTACAGGTTCTCGAGGGCCTCAGCCAGACCAGGCTCCTCCACGGGTCCCTCCGTTGCCGTGATGAAGTCGAAGATGGCACGGTCGGACAAGGTCTCGACACCCTTCCGTCTGAAGAAGTCACCGACGTTCTTGATATCCATGCGCAGAAACTCCAGCGCGCGGGGGTGATCGGGCTCAACACTCTGAGACACGTCGATGATGTACAGCTTGTTGTCGTTGTAGAGGATGTTGTACTCGCTCAAATCGGCGTGAACGAGCCTGCAGACCTGGTATATCCTGCGCATGAGGCCGAGCAGCTGAACGTAGAGACCCCTCCACTGCTGGTCGACGTCGTCTCCGGTCAAGTTCGCGTCCCTCAAGCGGGGGTACGCCCAGCCTCTGCGGTCGCCCAGGAAACCCATGGCCAAAACGTGCAGCTTCAGGCTGATGGGCTCTGGGCAGGGGATGCCCGCGGCGTGTATTCTCCTCAGGTTGCGGAACTCCTTCTCGGCCCACAGCTTGACCATCTTCCTGTTGCTGCTCTTGTCGAAGCCCTTCTGGAAACGGTGTTCACCCGTGATGTACCTCTCGCGGTCCTTGAAGACAAGAATCGACGTCTTGTACACCTTGATGGCGCGCTGGACGTTGGGGCCGTCGCCCTCGGGGTGCAGCATGGCGTGGTAGACGTTGGCCTCCTTTCCGGTGCTGATGGCGCCGTGAATCTCGCTGACGATGCCGCGGTTGATCATCTGCAGCAGGATCATGCGCGTACGCTGATCCAGCACCTGCTCGCTCGTGGCGCGGTCCGCCTTGTCCCTGGTCTTCTCGTCGTCGGCGCCGCCCTTGACGCTGTCGAGGCGGATCTTGGCGGCGTGCTTCGAGAGGGCGGTGATCTGGTCGTCGACGCTCGAGAAGGTGTTGGCCGTGGGCCGCTGGGCGTTGGAGCGCGGGACGGCGACGCCGCCATCGGTGTTGCTGTTGAACATGCGCTGGCGGTTGTACGACTTGGTCAGGTCGCCCGAGTCGGCGGCCCAGTCATCGTCGGGGATCTCGTCGTCGTCGCCGAAGATGTCGTCCATGTCGTCCTCGGCATCGTCGTCGAGGGCGGGTGCGTCGCGGGGCACGTTGCGCAGCTCGGCCGGAACCTCCTCGGTCTGTTCATAGCCCTCGTTGGGGCGGTAAGTGTATGGGGGCTCGTGAGGAGCGGCGGGGGACTCGTTGGAAGCCATGCTGGGTGAGGCGCAGTGTTCGTATCTTGGCTAGCTGGCGTCTGGCGGTGGCTTGGTGCGTCCTCGAGAGTGCTCGAGAAGTTGTGTACCCCTCTGCCCCTCCATCACGGCGGCTGGGATTTTTCGAATTTTTTATCTTATCAGTGGCGTGGCTGCCGTGGCGGGGTTTGTCGACTCATCGGCCAGGACGCAAGGCCCGTGCACAGTGATGACTCAGTGTGACTGCCATTTCTGCTCCTTCCTCAGTGATGCGAAATGAATCACCGCTGCTGCCGTGAGTAAGCCACCTGTTGCCGCCTGCCCTAGTAGGCCCGCTGGGGCACTGCCAGTAGCTGCCTGCCAACCTGCGAAGCCCTGGGGACCTTGATGGGCGTCAATTCCACCTCGACCTCATCCGTTTCTCATCCGTTGACGATCTCGGGTATATTCAAAGACCACGTCCTATTACGCCACCGGAACACACCGCCTTGACTGCTCCTGGAGGATGACCGATCCCCGAAGCGTGAGCCGACGTGGCCGGAGGCATGAGCCACCACAGGACGCCTCGGATCGAGCCATCGGCCGCCGGTCTCTCTGTCGCCGTTTCGAAGCTTGGTCTTTCACCTCGGGGACAGCAGCTTTCAGGACTTCGCTTTTCGGGCCACATGGACTTAATCAAGGCATACGTATGCGTATCTTGGTCTCCTCGTCAACTCAAGATGGCGGGTCAAGCGACTGTCGAGACGAACGTGGTGCCGCCTGTCCCGCCAACTTGTCAAGTGACTACAGACGAGCGCGTCAGACACTTTGAGCCGTCTTTGACTCCATCCGAAGCCCGAGTTCAGGTGTCTCGAGCATCCGAGAGCTGACAGCCTAATCTCGAAAACAGTCGGAACCGCGCCGGGTCACAGACCTCTGCAAAAGTTCTCCCAACATCTGGCGTAGGTCACTTGTCAAGGCCGAAAATCGACGCAACCTACGCTTAGTCAAGTGACCAATTTGCCAGGACTTTATTGCATTTCCAGTTTCTATAGGGTTGGATCGGGCAGCGCTGGCGGACATCCTGTCCGGAGACAAACTCTCGCAATGTGGCCGCCCAATTGCCATTGGTCTTGCGGGTCGAGCGATTTGACTAAGGCTTTTGGGGCGGAGTGTTCGTCCGCTCTCACTCTCTGCCTCTATCGGAGGTCGATCTTGTGTCTGATGCCATGTTACTTTCGGCTTCTCTGTTGACCTGTCGCCGATGCTCAGGTTGGGTAAAAGAGCACAGCCGATGGGTATTTCCAATACGGCATCGTGACGTCAAGTTTTCTCCCGGCGTTATGTTCCCCGAGCTGACATCTATACAGAAGCAGACTCGTCCGAAACGAGATCTTGGCAATGACATTATCCAGTCCACGGATTCTTCGCCTTTGAGGCGCTGTCTACTCCCAGCACCAGCCCTCAGGAGGCTTCCGATCAGCTATTCGATGACTGAACAGTCTTCCGGAAGTCGACGGAGCCGTACAACGAACCGGCGTTAACTCGTCCTCGGCCGAATCAGAGCATACATCTAAATGTAATCGTCCCGTGCGTCGGTGCGTTGACGTGGGGTGATCCAGGCACGGCCCCTGGATCAGCTCTGGCAAAGTCAACATAACCTTTCGCCCATGCGCCAACGGTCCAGTTCCCAACCCGTTACGACCAATGGCACTCTCCGCAATCCAACGGTGCGTCGTGCGATTGACTGGGTCTACCCGCCCATCAATGCAGAAATAACCTCTGTCTCAGCGCCATGAGGTAGCACCCCATAGTTTACCCCTTGGCTGTCGATGAAACCAGTTGCTTCCCATGGATCTGCGCTACCGCATGGATGGCACCAGGGTGTTGGGCTGTGGTTTATATCACTACGAGACCCCTGCCGTAAGAATGTGTTCTCTATGATGAGCCATGTTGATTTCTCTTCTCTCGTTCAAAGACGAAATCCACTTGGTCTCTTCAGGTTGAAGCCGGCGCCATGGCTTCAAGCACGCGCTGGACATACGTTTTAGGGGTCGTGTACCTTCTCTTCACACTCGTTTCATTCGCGGGGGGTCACCATCACCGGCAACCGAATCAGCAGCCGAAAACCCAAGGAGAGTTCTCTGACGAGGACATTGACAGCGGGAAGGCCTTGGCGGAGCTCAACAGGAGGGCGTTGGAAAATGCTCGGAAGCTCAACAGCCGACCAGCACTGCGGAATGCCACCAACGCCTGCCAGGGTAGTAACGTGTTATTGAGAAAAGAATGGTGAGTCTGAGGAGCGGTCTGCCTGGGACGCGATCTTGGTCAGCCATACTGATGCGACGTTTATTAGGAGAACGCTCACGGCAACTGAGCGGAAATCTTTCATCTCTGCAGTCAAATGCATCATGACCAAACCAGTATTGTCGAATAGGCAAAGAGTGCCTATGGCGCAGTCTCTCTATGATGACTTCGTCGCTGTTCACTACACTAGCTTCAAGAACACGCATCTCACCGTAAGCCTTGCCTCGTACGTCCGTCTGTCATCGCCACCCTGCTAACATCCGTCAGGCATCCTTCTTTGCTTGGCATCGATACTACCTTGGCACCTTCGAGGAAAAGTTGCGTACGGATTGCGGCTACAAAGGTCGGCATTTGCTTCTGATACAGTCCTATACTGACTGCTGACATGGGTTAGGCGCTCTCCCCTACTGGGAATGGGGTCTCGACATCAACAACCCCGCCGCCTCGCCAGTTTTCGACGGCTCCGATACCTCACTGGGAAGTGACGGAGAATTTATCCCACATGACGGCCTACGACTACGTCAGCCCTTTTCAAACAACCTGATCGTGCTTCAACCGGGCTCGGGAGGTGGATGCGTCAAGTCGGGTCCATTCCACAACATGACAGTTCACATCGGTCCTGCAGGACTCGCGCAGTATGGATCTGAGAAGCCCTTCAACGTTACGAACCCTCTCGAAGATCTCCCGCGGTGTCTCAAGCGAGACCTAAACGCATACGCCGCGTCGACATACTGCTCATTTCGCAACACGACGTCTCTCATCACGGAGCAGAAGACGATCGAGAGATTTGCCCCGCTGCTCCAGGGAGATGATCGGTTCTTCCCCAATACCCTTGGAGTGCATGGAGGAGGGCACTTCATCATTGTACGCCTTATACCCGGTTTCCTTTTGAGGTCTAGGCTAACCTATTCCCAGGGTGGCGATCCAGGTGCCGATGCCCTGATTTCCCCTGGCGATCCAGCATTTTGGGTCCATCAGGCACAAGTTGATCGCGTGTACTGGATCTGGCAGAATCTGGACTTCGCAAATCGGCAAGGCGTTTTTGGGACATTTACCGTCCAGGACAACCCGCGGAGCCCGAATGGAAGCGTTGACGACCAGATCGACCTGACACCGATCAACACGCCCGTCAGGATACGAGACCTAATGAACACCGCTGCCGGCACCCCATTGTGTTACATGTACCAGTAGACATTGACAAACTAGAGAGATCGGCAATTTATAGACGTTTGATACCCAACCGCAGAGCCCCTCGCCATTCTTGGAAGCCATTGATGCCGACGGCCTATCGACCAACAAGAAGCAAGGAGGTTCGATGGTTCCACGACCTCATGTTGAGGAACCATAAACGGCTATATTCAGGTACGGACGCCAAGTCAGAAGCTTGGATAGGAGCTTAACCGAGACCTTGAACGCTTACAAAGAACCAGTAGGATTCAAAGGACGTTTCGAGACCATCTTGTGGATTACTCATCTTTCCCATCCTCAAGCATGGCGAGGGCCAGCCCCGAGTCAGATAGGTGGCATCACTGGCGAGCTGCGAGCCCGAACTATGCTCGTCGGGCTAGTGCCACCTCGTTCTCGGTTGACAGCTGGACAAACAAGGCGCAGACCAGGCGGTGGCTCGCCTAGATGCAGAGAAGAGGCAAGAAACCGCCCTCGAAACTTGACCTATTAGCTCCGCATCACAAGCGCCTGCGCCCAGGAGACCTACATCGGCACCATTCCACTTTTGATCGACACGAGCCAGGACTGTCCCGTTGGGCAAACAAGCTTTCTCCAGATCAGACGGACGCGCCTACGAAATCACACTGTCGCTTCCGCTAGCCTGCGCCGAGCCCCTTGTATCCCTGCGGTTTGGTGCGTGCTCGGTTGACCGGGGCGTCCGTCATAGCGTTCCAACCAAAATATCCCTCGGGTCCGAGCCCCGGGCTCGCGAGAAACGCGTGGCGCTGGCGTCTTGAAACATCTGATGTGATTGTGAGTCGCCGGGATTCTAGCGCAGCTAGTGAGCTGAGAGGTACGTGAGCAGTGACGTTGTTGAGTCCGGCTTAGTCCAAGCCCAGGCCCTTAGGCCGCCTCCTTGGAATGGCCGCTTGCCGCTATCCCGCGGGCACTCTTGGGCTCGCCATTTAAAGGTTTTCGGGAGGGATGAAAATACGATGGAGGGAAGAGTCTCTGAGCTTGTTCGTCTCAATTACACAGTTTTTCGACAATGCAATTGTCCCAACTTTTGGCATAACACACAGCATCCCTTTCACACGATGCGCTACACGATTGTGAGTTGTCGGTAAGTGACTGGGATTCTAGACAATGAACACGAAAGCTTTTGATATTAGTTTTGACGTGTTTACCACTGTCATTTGGTCCAGAAGGTGACAGGGACAGCACTGTTGTAGAACGGGGGAAGGCACAAGGGCGACGTTGTGTCGTCACACAAGGGTCGCAGAGCGGATAACAGCTCCTTCTCGTTCGATAAAGGCAAACATCTTTTGATTGACCTTGGGAAGGGCCATTGGGAGTTTGTCGAATTTGTACAACGCTTTCCTTGTGCAACGAGGTTTGTCAAACCTGTTGCCCGAAGCAACCGACGAACGGATTCCTGCAAACGGCCCAGTCTCCCTCTCTCGTCTACGAGTGGCATCACCACCGCCATCTTACAGCTGCGTCTGAAAATTCGCGACATACAATAGTTACCATCGGTATCAGCAGGCGAAAAATACCAATCAGCAACATGTTGTCGATCGCAGCTCCGCGGCTGCTGTCTCTGACGGGTTCGCGATCACGACACCATCTCTCGTATCTCTACGTCGCCTTCGCCATTTCCCTCCTCTTCGTTCTCTTCCGTACCGACTTCGGCAACACCGTCATCACGAGCGTCGCCGATCATGCGCCCCCCTCGATCTTGAAGGGTCACAAGTCCCAGCCGCTGCCAAAGACGCCGACGTACAAGCCCCAGCCGACATGGACGCCGCCCCCGGTCAAAGATCCCTTCCCGCTCCTCATGACCTCGAATCCTCCTCCGATTCCCGAATGGAACACGCCGAAGCAACCGAACGTCTACCAAAAGTACGACCTCCCCATCGCGCCGCCGCTGCTCATCGCCTTCACGCGAAGCTGGCCGATGCTGCTGCAAACCGTTGTCGGATACGTCACGGCTGGCTGGCCTGCGGACCAGATATACGTGGTGGAAAACACGGGTGTCCACGAGGCCAACGCGATAGGACGTCTGTCGCTTCAAAACCCGTTGTACCTCAACCACACGCAGCTGCACATGCTTGGCGTCAATGTGCTTCGCACGCCGGTGCTGCTCAACTTTGCGCAGCTTCAGAACTACTTCGTCTCGATCAGCAAGGACAAGAAATGGCCATACTACTTCTGGAGTCACATGGACTCGTTGGTTCTGTCGCTGGAGGAAGGCGCCGAGGGCATCTCTGGACCGGTCAACACGCCTGAATACCAGACTATTTACGAACTCGCCGTTCGAGAGCTCAATCACACCCTGCAGACGGACCGGAAATGGGCAGCCAGGTTTTTCGCATACGACCACCTTGCGCTGGTAAACCCGAAGGCATACGAGGATATTGGGGGCTTCGACACGTTTATTCCTTACTACATGACGGACTGCGACATGCATTGGCGACTGGAGGAGTCGGGCTGGACCATGATCGAGTCCAAGGCGGGGATCATCCAGGATGTTGCGTCAGTACTGGACGATCTCCGGGTGCTCTACCGAGAGGGGGACATCCCTGATGGGTTTGGTTTCACGGATCCGAATCCGCCCCCGCCGAAGGCCGAGGGTGACAAGAAGAAGCCCAAGCGCGGACTACCGGAGGAGAGCCTCGCTCACCTGCCGCCAACGGGTGATGGAGCTGTGGTGAACGATGCCCCTACCTCAGCAGGTGTCGTCGATCCTCTGGTGTCGTTCAGGAAGCTCTTCCGCATCGCCCAGGATATGTTCAACCACAAGCATGCAGACCGAGACAGAAATACCTGGCAGGCGGGACAGAGAGGGGGCGACCCCAGCGAGCCCTACTACTACGACGCGAATGGTTTCCAGACCGGCATCAACGTGATGACGGAAGCGGGACGTGAAGTCTTCAGGCAGAAATGGGGACACCGGGGATGCGACTTTGCCGCCGCTGGCTTACATCCTAGTGACGCTTGGAAAGTCGAAAAGGACTGGGACTAGTACGATTGGCCCTTTGGAGGTTGACTGCGCTTAGGATAAACGGCTTGTCGGTTAGAAAGCTGCCGTTAGTTGGTAATTGGGAGTGTGGTAATGTCTGAAATAGGCTGCATCAAATACAGAGAGTGTCGTCAGGGCACTCACGATTCACTGATATCACTCCTTTCGCTCCGAACCCTTGATCCTAGGACTAGACTTCTGAATAAACATACTACGTCGTACTCCTGCACGCCGAGTTCTTACTACAGAAGCTAAGCCATAATCCCCCAGAGCATCGCAAGCTTCAAGGCGGTGCTCTGTAATTACCCCGTTGGTGGGGTTTGATATGTCTAGAGGTTAAAGAGGCAAATACCTACCCACACTGAAATACTAAGGGGGCGGTCTTCTAGCTGAATTCTCATATCATCGGTACTACATCTACTCGATAGCTTCTAGACCCTACGTCAAAACCCATGTCCTGCCTTGCACCAACGTTCCGGGCATCTTAAGCTTGACCCCCTCCCTCATCTTGAAAGAAGTTCGCCTGCAAATCATGACTTTCAAGCACTCAACGACGATTTGCCCATCGTCATCCTCCTTCATGACAGGCTCTCTCTGCTTGCCCCGGTGGTACGCAGCGTTGCCGACTATGGGCGGATCAGACTGAGCTGTGTCAGGGCTCCCGTCAATTCTGACTTTGGTAACTGTATGATCCCCAAGGGACAGTTGATATGCCACCTGGCCCTGTGAATGCTGCTGCAGCATTTCCTCCTCTACATGAACCCGCCGGCCCGGCCCCGCGATAGCAGCATTAGTCTCCGGCTTCACATCAAAGCCCTTGTCTATTTCAGCACCCAAGACAGCAATGGCAGCCGCATCGCGCACCACACCCATCATCACCATCGTCGTCGCCCTCTCGTCAAGTGTCTCCTTGAAAAGCAGCACCAGCATCGGCGCGGGTGCCTCGCCATCCGGCGAAGCGAGACGGATTTCCCTCGGCTCGCAATCCTCAACAGGGGGGTTTCCGACGTGGATCGGCCCCTTGGAGACGTACCCGAGCTCAAAGAGCAGAAACTCGGCCGCGTTCGCCACCTCGTCTCGTGAATAGTTCTGAGCCATGACCAGCGCGTCCATCTTGTAGACGAGGCCCCTGGACGGCACGACTTGCGCGTGAAACCCGCGCACGAGGGTGCTTCGCTGGCCGTCGGGCCCTTGCAGGAATGACCGCGGGGCCCAGCGGAACCCGGGTGTCGGGATCTTGGGACCGGGGGAGAATACGAGGGAGATGGGGACGCGTCCTAGGTCGGACAAGAGCTTGATCATGCGCTTGTCGCAGGTCTCCGTCTCGGAGCCGGCCTCGACCTCTAGGAAGCGCATGACGTCCATTCCCAAGAGTGTCGAGATGCAGATGGTCTCGTCCGAGGCCCGGGTGGTGGAGCGGAAGGGGAGTTGTCGGAGGATGTTGGCGGCGAGGGAGCTGTCGATGCCTGTTTTGGAGTTTGGCAACACCTGGCCGGGCTTCATTTCGACGGGTATGCCGATTTTTGAGAGCGGCATGTACGGGCGCATGCTGCGCCAGAAGTTGATTACTGTTGTGGGGATTGTCGAGAAGAATTGCGTGTTCAGGTTGCTGGGGCCGGTCTGGGGTTTTATCAGCGCGTGTACAGGTTGTAAAAGTCAAACAAGACCTACCCTCCCGGTGAGACGCAACATGAAGTCGTTGACAGTCATATCCACGTCCACCAAGTTTCCTCCGTGGAGCATGACGTGAATACGTTCAGCCAGTACAGCTTCCTGAAGAGTCCATAGTCTGCTAGCCCAGGTGCTGAGCGCGATGGCAAGAAATAGCTGAGCCGAGTCAATGTCAATGGGTCGTTGCTGGAGTGCCTGGTCGAGGACCAGAACCCCCACGGCACCACCGTAGATGTCCTTCATCTGGGCGATAGCTCTGCTCCGCAGATGTTTTGCGGACGGGTGTACTGGTACGCAGAAGGTATCCATCCAGAAGCTGTGGACGCAGCCAAACTCGTCATGGGGATGCGTGACGCCCCGGTCTGACAGCCCGTGCCAGCTTCCGTCTATGCTCTTCTGCACACGAATGAGGGAACATCGGGGAAGAGCGTTTTGTCTAGGATTGCCGAGTCCATGGGCCCAGACGTGGGACACAGCAATGAAAGGCCGTTGGTCGCCGGCCACCTCGACTTGGAGGACGAGCTTCGGGGGTTCACCTTCGCCTTGCTCGATGGGCAGTAACCGGCAGACTGGGATGCCGCCTTCCTCGATGATGGACTCCATCCTCTGCCTGTCCACCTCGATAATATCGCAATTGCAGTCTGGACTCACGTGCAAAGGCTCGTACGTGCTCGTGTCGATGAAGTTGTGAGCGCAGAAGTGGGTGCAACGCGAGTGGTCCGAGCCGGGGATGTGTCTCGGGCCGTAACTGTAGGCCAAGTACATGAACTCGCGGTTTCCAAGACGTCCGAGTCTCGTGATGGAGCTCTCGCACCAGCCTTCTGCTCGCATCGTGTTCATGATGAACGACAGCCCCGCCATGTTCTGGACGACGCCGGCAATGGACTCGAACTCTTCCCCGTAGATGAAAACACAGGCTTCGTTTAGAGCTAGTGCGGTCATGGAAATGGAAAGCAGGACCGGGCCTCCGGTTTCTCTGACGAATGTCTTGTCGATTATGCCGACATTCTCATCTGCGTAATGGGTGTGTAACTCGGCCACCTGGACGACTGTTTGGAGGAACGCCCTCATCTTTTTGCATCGCTCGGTACGGCCGGTCTCTTGTCCTCGCTCGTACTTTCCAAAACTAGCAAGGAGAATGGGTAGCTTCTTGGTGTTGACCCTGCTGCCTGAGTCGTCGGAATCAATGAAGTCGTCTGGAGCGAACGGGGTGTTGGTGAGCCCCATGACTTCCGCGAGGAGGCCAAAAAACAACCATGTCTGCAGCGCCTGCATCCCTTCCAAAGATGTCATCTTCTTGTGGTCTTCAAAAAGCCTAGCTCTTTCCCCGTAGGAGTTGAAATTTTCGCCGTCCCAGGTCTTGCCTCCGAGATAGGGGACCCGAATCTCGCGGGGGCCATGCCATGGTATGTGGTCCATGGTAGAGTGACGGCTCTCGGAACCGCAAGTTGACTGGTCGTTACGTTATGATATGACTTCGAATCTGGGTACGCAATGAGAAATGCTAGACTTGGAAAGAGTTGTCGTTGGCTGAAGAAATCATTTGGGTGTGTAGCTCGGCCTGATCAACGACCCTTTTGCGGGAATACACTTGGCATAGTCCAATCAGCAGAAGACGAGCCCCTCCCTGAAGCGCGATTTCCGACCCGAATCCATCAACCCCTGGTCTTGTGGGTCAGAATGGCACTCCGATGTCTCCGTGAGCGAAGTCTGATTCTGCCAGTCCATTACACAGCGGCCATGGGTTTAGTCAAATGAAGTTCGGACTTGGTGTCGGCGGTGATCAGCCCCATCGAGAACTTATTTCGTCAAGTTCTTGAGAACCTGTGAAAACTAATCATCTCAGAAATTCAGCTAACACAAACTGTTCAGCTGTTCCCTATCTTTTGAGCAACTTACCCATCCATGTCCCTACACGAACCATTGGCGAACTTGTAAGCCTAGCCACACCAGACTAGACTTTGAGGACGAGTATCTTTCATGGAGTTAGGGGTCAAATTCAGCAGCCTCTGCGAAACCATTCAACACAAACACCGTGGAATGTTTCAAGTTTTCTCGACAGGCACCCGGGCCCGGACAATAAACCTGGCTTAACGGGCACGAGAACGTCTCTCAACACCGTAAAGAAAACCATCATAACGTGTATTTTCACCACTCGCCGTCTTTCGCCTGTACAGGAACGCCGCTGGCATGAAATTCCCGTCGCTTTGCTAGCCCAGATCCTCTTGATTACCACCCTTGAACCGGGCATAGGAGTTTCTTCGCCGGATGAATCAACGTCAGCTTAAACATGTCGTTTCTATGTTCTCAAGGCAACAATCTGCTTCTGGAGGAATGCGAGCTTTTTCTTCTGGGCCTTAGTCGTGTCCATACGTGCGGCTAGTTTACCATCTCCTTTGCATCAACCAGATCCCTGGCGATGCTTGGAGAATTGGCGTAGGGCCTATTAGTAGGTGAACGGCCTGGTCTGTTTCTTGTCTCCACCTCCTATGCGGACGACACCATTCATAATATTTGCTCCCACATGGTCTGGCATGGCTCGCTTTGCAAGGGCCTTCTTCATGACCGCGAATTCCTTCTCGTTTGCCAGTGCTATCTGCTGGTAGCAGCCAACTACGAATATCACCGGCCATTAGCTTGAGAAAGCTTTCCCGGATTTCAAGGCAGCTCATCTGAATACTTTTCCAAAGGGGTTTACGAATAGAATCACTCGAATATTTCCCAAGGCTTCCATTTGCTGATCTCGTCTCAGCCCCTTCAAGTGTGCACCTTTCTCCAATAACTGGTGGCAGCATTAATCACGTCATCTATTTTCGAACTGGCCGGGCCCCTTGACGACACACGTGAGAAGGTACTATATAAGTCAGTCACTGTACTTATCGTTGACGGCTGGATTGTTCATCTAACTGGAGGCCATGCATGTCAGCTGCTTGATGTGCTGGCTGTTTGGCGCACCTTGACCCTGGCCCTACCGTGTCTTATTGGACCGCATCAGAACATCAGCGATAATGAAAGAAAACATGATCTCAGGGCACCCCACCATCTCAAACTGGTGGCTGAGAAACATGCATGGTCAGCAGACCACCAGGCTCTGGCGAGGAATGATATGAAGGCAGTCCAATCATCGAAGTATCCGGCTGATTCAAACGCTGCCCTGCATTGTAATGGGCGCCTTAAACCCAGGCTGAGCGAAATTCTCCCATGCTTGTCAGATGTGCACTCTTACATCCCCATTATCTGAAGTGGCTTGTGCTGTGAGCTGTATCTTTTTGACATTCTCGATAAGCCATTTCACGAACCATCTCTGAACACCCGCTTTCCAATCATAGCGACGACTCCAATGGCCAACTTCAACACAGGACCCAGACAGGGGGCACAATGGGGCAATCCAGCAGACACAACGTCATTGCTCATGGTTATTGGCGGAGACGTTGTTCAGAAAGCACTCGCTGCAGGAACAGGAACATGGTGGTTCACACCAGTGTGCTTTTCCTTCGGCTGGGTCTCCTACACCTTCATAGCCCTGATCAACATCATCGGCAATGGCTGTCTTTTGCCGGATCCCGACTGTCCGGTCAAAGTCATCAACCTAGACACAGGTTATACAAGGCAAAACAGCAACTGGGCACTCGGTCGATTCATGCGGGACTGTGAGTCGCGCCTTGCCAGAGAATCGCTCCACAGAGTAATGGCATCTCACGACAATGAGACACTGCCAAAGAGAAATCTTTCCAATATTGCTATTCGGATAACGGTCTACAAAGGTCGAACAGACGAGCATTGTCGCCGATCGAGGAGTCTTCCATTTATGTGGATACATGCTATCGGCCTTTTCTGCATTTTCCTCCAGCTGGGGCTCGCCGTTATCCCGCTTGCCGTGCTAGGCCAGTGGGATACTATGATGATTACGGTCACCGGAACGCTTCTGGTTCAGATGGCCGGTTGCCTGCCTCAATGGAGGGCCGAAAAACTGCCAAGCCGGATCAAAGAGAAGGCAGTGGCCATGACACGAGGAAATGGGTCGCAAGATGTCGTCGTGATTCTAGGCGATAAAAGCTGTTGGGACCTGGAAGCTTTCGCTGCTCCAAAAACTCCTCGTATAGAACGAGGATGGGAGACCTGTCCAACAGATGGGCAGCAGACTCAGCAGGCGATATCATGGCTGAAGATCATGTCATTTGGCTTTCCACGTGGCTACTGGCTCACCCTGGTAGTGGTCGTCAGCCAGTCTATTCTCTGGCTTGTCCTTCTGGTCAATGTGGCTTCTGAAAGAAGCATGCAGTGGGTTTTAATCGCGATCGGTATCATAGGCGTCTTTCAAAACGGATATCTAGCAGGGATGGAACGAGACGAGAGGCAGCTGAGTATACAACTGGAGGAAACAGTGGTCATCGAAGCCGGTAAGGTAATGGATGGAATTATGGACTTTGAGGTTCTCTCCCACGGCGGAAAACACCTCTTGGATGAATTCTTTCCCGGGGAGTTGAGGTTAGAGGAGAAGCTGTGGTGGGAAGGGGAAAGGACTAGGTATGACGAAAAGCGCCTTGTCGATTACGAGAAAGACCCATCAAAACGAACGCTACCTCCGAGGTAAAGTCAGGTCCCACTCTAGCATGGCGAATATAGTATCGATAGAGTCCAATGTTCGCTTAGTTCAATTAGGGCGAGTCCAATGGCAAGGGCTTGAATGTAGCCGTAAACACTGGGTGAAACATTCATCACCTGTTCCAAGTTTGCTGTCTATTTAGTAAAAGTACAGTTTTCTCCAGTAAATTCATGAACAAGTTTATGAACATTACATAGGTTATCATGCGAACCATTATATGGACGATGGAAAGTTTTATACAATGGATACTGCAGAGTCGCTCACATTGAGATAGTTCCCCATCGCCGACAACTTCACACCAGCCGAAGGGCCTTTCATATCATCACTTGAAGGCTTCAAATCCCCGCCCCCTTCTTGCATTGAATCGCCTGCTTCGTTTACTTCATGATACCCATCGATGCACCAGACCTGCATCGAGCTAACTTCTATGCCCGTTACGAAATCAGGTACGGTCCATTCGAGTCCTCGAAGTGGTCGAAGTAGTTCCTTTTCGTACCGGAGTGGTTCCGGCTTCGGCCGACCGGAAACCTCTACCCGTTGGATCGTCCGGCAGAAGATTTGTTCCCTCGTGCTTTCTACTTCAACAGTTAGATTTGAATTTGTGTCCATATGCTCAACCATAATTCTCACGTTTATACAGTGACTTGCCTTCTGTGTCCCGGGTCTTTGGATCGAACAACTCAACTAGAAGTCCAACCATTGGCTTGCGCAGTACAGGCCTGGGTATGGGCAAGATAACTCCAAGTCTCAACGACCGCTTCTCCTCGAGGACATTCAACAGAATTTCTTTGATAAATCTGTTTTCATTTCTTGCCCCGGGTTCTGCAGAAGTGTGTCTTAGTTCGGCCTCTCCAATCATCCTAGCACTATAAAGGTCACCTAGGCCTGAAGCGACGGAGAAGTCGAATGTGCTTGATCCCTCAGTCTCAAGGATTCCTTTGAGTTGTGATTGAGTGGCATACAACAAAATCCCTGGGTATTTCACGACAAGACCATTGTTGGAAATTGTCAGGGCAAAGTTCGGTTCACCAAGGGGATATGGACAAGACTCCTGTCTGTGACCTATCCATGTTTTTGGTGCCCAGCCGTATCCTGGAATCGATATTCGAGGTCCCGGCAAAAAGATGATCCCAGCCGGAACTGGGACTCCATGATGAAATACCATGTCCCAGAAATTACTCATCAATGTTTCTGGGTCCCTGGCATTGATCTTTTTTTGTCCTCTCGGGAGGTTGATGCTGCTCAAATCCGTAGCCCTGTGGGGAATTGGAATCCCTAGCAAGCTCGCCAAAACTAGCGTTTCGTCTTCCGGACGTGCAAGAGTCTGTGTATGACCATCAGTAACATATTTTACTTGGCTCAAATGATTTTGTCTCCTACGCGATATCTCGTTGCACTCCATGCGTTCGCAATCAACGAGTTCCGGTCCGTCAGCAATCTCGGTATCATGCTCTCGCGAACCTTTGAGAGGACCACCTCATTCATCGACTGGCCCAGTACGTGGTCTCGTTCCATGTGGTGCCATAATTCATCCACCGATCGAATGTTTTGGAGGCCGCTCAAAACTACGCTTAAGTTGTCACTGGCAAAGGCCTCCGGCAAAGTCCACATTCTCGACATCCAAGCAGAAGACGTCAAGCTGACCGCCATGGTCCGACGGTTATGAACAGGGCTTCCGTACTGTAAAAAGTGTCGATCCAGTATGATGCAGTGCTTTGCCCTACTGAAAACGTAGTTGATGCGATTGATGGCCTTTTTCTTGAGCTCTGCTATCGTAGGGCTGTCCCTGTTAGGTTCCACAGCAATTGTGTTTTGGGGTATTGCAAGGGTGTCGAGCCAAAAGTAATGCCGTGCTTCAGACTTGTCTCTGGGATCGACAGGCGACTCTTCGTCATGAACGTTATCATTCGCAAACGCCTGACTTACATAGTTGGAAATAGCCAAAAGCTGACAGACCTGGATCTCATTTGCCGATTTGTTTCCCAATCCTTGAGACCAGACGTGAGAGATAGTGACAAATGCATCACCCTCTTCCCACGCCTTCACCATAATCGTCTGCCGCTGATTGTCGCCGCTGATCCACAGCAGTGGAAATTTAGGATTGGACTCAGTATCCGATCGTAGAACTTCCAGAATGCGTTCTTGTTCCGGCCCGATGGAGTAGCAACTATCTCCACTGCATGTCTCTTCGTTGTGCGATGGCTGATAGTGACGCTCGTTATTTAGGCCGATGAAGCCAGAGTCGATGAAGCGACATTTCTCTATGGTGCAAACCTTTGAACCCATTACGTGCTGGTGATTAACGTGGTAATTATTGTCGTGGGTGCGTAATGTTGCGAATAGGAGTGTTGCGTTTCTTCCCAGCTTCGCTTTGATAGCTTCTTGATGCCAGGGACACCAACTCCTTGCGCCATAAGTGAAGTATCGAGGCGGTCCCCAACCACTGTTTCCATTGCTCAACCACCCTGGTAGTTCGACTTTGCAAGCCCTCATTGCTAAAGCCAAGGCCGCTGACAGAGTTTCGCCCAGAACCATGAGACAGAGAATTTCTTCTTCTTGATGTCTTTTTTTGTCGGCCATATGGCGGCTCCATGGATCTGGGAGTGTTGTCGAGAAGGATTGGTGCAGCCCAGTCGTGTCCGAGATAGGGTTTGGTGGCTCGGCCACGTTGGCGATGATGACCTGCTGTGCCAGTTGGAGTATACCAGCTACTTTGGAAAGCCTTAGAACTGCTTCTTTACGGTCCTGCCGATAATATTCAAGAATTTCCCAGTACCATGTCTCTAGGTCGTCCTGCAATGTGCCGGTATCGAGTTCAGGAGGCGAACCTGAAACAAGTGTCGATGGCAGCGTCGGCTGCCCGATGAAGAAGGCCTTTGAAAGCTGAAAGAACATCCACCCTTGAAGAAATCCATCGAAGTCCAATTGCCGGCATTTTACTGGTTGAGTTGTCTTTTCCAGTGTGAAATCTTGGTTTATGCTCCAGCCGTGATCAGCCGGAAACGTCAAAAAGTCGTTATATTCTCTTCCATGCTCCGGGCAGCTCTCTAGGTGCCGTTTGTATGCGATCCTTGGAACCCCGTTGGTCATCTCTCCGTTGAACACAGAGCTCAAATGTTGCATTTTGCTGAGAAGGAGATGATTTGGACTGGTGTGAAGACAGCGTGGAGTAATGACAGTTTGAAGTAGTGAGCCTTCACTGGAAACAACAGGGCAGGAATGAAGAAAAAGATGAAAGCGGGTGACTGAGGTTCTCAGTTCTGTGTGGGAGGTACCGAAATCACGGATGTCAGCCAGCTTATGAGTACGTGCGGATGTCTACCAGATACATCTGACGGAAGTATGGCTTGTACATGTACGGCCATACCTGCAGATAAGCAGCACAGCCCCTGCTGTGCCCGCTCTTATGATGGATGCATGTGTACCCAACGAGGCGTACCACAGGGCGCACCCCCAAAACATAGGGTACTGTCACGGCCGGGCAACTTGGCTGCTTTTGATGCAAAGTAGAACGGTGGTTTTTCCGCGCCGTTGGACGTGGGGGTGATTTATGGTACATTACCACGTCCAGATCATCACCCCGACCGTTGTGATAGACAGACCTCACCTGCTCGAAATACTCGGCTTAGGTATGATATTTGGACCATTTCGGCCGACGTCATCCGTCAATGGCCGCATGGCATAAAGCCCGGAAAGATACCAGCCAACTAACATGCGGGCTTCCCCGCCAGGCGAAATACTTCGACACGGAACGCCCGAGTTCATCGGCGGCGAAGGCCCATTTTTGCATTCCCAGACCACCAGAACATCCCCAAACATAGCGCTATGGCCCAGGTTTGTTACAATCATGAGATTATTTCAATGTGCAAAGCATTCGCTGAACGTCACGCCAGTCTCAGGCAATACAATGTGATGTAGGCCGCGTGTTTGGCTGTAGGTCTTCGCTTGCGAAAGGGAGAGATCCGCCATCACTTCTAGAGTTGGTCTCCTCCCCAGGGAAATATCAAAATCAGCATAGTTAACACATTACAGGGTCTTATTTGTCTTTTCCTCCAGCCCTACCATGCGCTACGGAGAGCTTGTCGCAGAGCGCATCGAAAGTTTCTTCGACGGCGCCCAGCTTCTTGTGCGACCAACAATTGTCTCCTGCCGAGTTGACTTGTGCCAACCTATCGATATTAGGCAAGAGGTTGAGTCACTCATGGACAGAAACTTATTACAGAAGCGCCACACGCCGCTGGAGTACTTGGATACACATATCTCTCGTCAGTTCTGCATCTTGGCCGACGACAACACTTCATACGCAGTCAAAGACATGATCTTGCATCGTGGAATATGGGGGGCCCGTCAGATTGTTGGAGTAGTATTTCTGCGGAACCTTGGGTTCACCATGATTCCTCCCCGAAATACTAAAACGTCGGCGGATAAACACGAATTCGAATTCAGAATCCACGAGGAATTTGACCGCCTCGCTACAAATGAAGAATCCCCACTAGGACTAATCACATGGGAAGCCATCTGGAACGAGGACGACGATCTGACACGTTGGGAAGACACCGTACAGGCTTGCATTTATTTTGTACGACTTGCAGCTCGGCTTTGTATCGGCGAGGGAAAGGCCCCAGTTCCCAGATTAAAGTCGAGCCTAGCTCAAGAAAGACAGCGTCTCGCAACCGGACATGAAGTGCCAGCCCCACTAGGATGGCGCATGGAAAGCTTCGTGAACAGCCGAATGGTCGGCCGTCAACCACAAGGGGGGACCACGCAGCGGCAGCCTGACGACCCAGAGATCCCTCACAGCTTGAAAGAGCCTGGGAAGGGACAGCAGGCTTTACGCACTGGAGCTGCGCCGCCGCAAAATCCAAAATCCCTCACGAGGCCCTCATCTGCACACTCAAAACACGACCAATCTTCCATCAAGTATTCCGTTGGGTACTATCTCGAGTCCAGCAACCTAATTCACACCATTCGCAAGGTTGAAGAGAGTCTGCAGAGGCGATTCCCGCACAGGGCTTTTGAGGCACCATCCGTCCTCCGCATTACTCGAGCCGCTGTAAAGCTCCACCTCGGGCAGAACAAGACGGCGTGTGAGGAACTGCGCCAAGAGCTACAGACTATTCAACATGCAAAGACGAAGAACAAAGTTTCACCAGCAGACTTCGCTGGACTGGAGCTAGAGGCGACTCGATGGTATGCTGAAGCACTAATCTCACTTGGAGAGCACCGCCAAGCGTCAAAACTTATGAGGAAGATCGGAGCTCAGCCGACGAACTTTGGGTCCAAAGCGGTCCTTCTCCAGCATTACATGAGTCCAGTCCTTCAAGCTGTGGAGATATATCGACTTTATTCTTATGCTTCTGTCAACCTCGGCCACTCTTATTCTAAGACTGAAGCTTGGTATTCGGAGGCTGAGGCAGCCTTACAGACATGCCTGAGCTTAAGTTTGCCCGTCAAACACCATGAGGATGATCTTCTACGGGTACAAGCCGCTTGCGTGTCTATCAATGTCACAAAATCCAGGTCTCTCCTCCTCTGGGGGGAATACGAAGTTGCTTTATGGCTAGCATTGTCGGCTTTGAGCAGCTCCGTACTGATATACGGGGAAAGCCACTTCTGGACACTCGAAGCCACAGTTTTATCTTGTCAGCTCCTAGTTCTCACTTCCAGAGTTGAGCAAGGAAGAATATTGGCGGAGAAGGTCCTGCTTGTCATATCACGCCAGTTAGGGGACACCCATTTCTTGGCTTTTGACGCTGTAGGGATTTTAATATCCGTGGCTGAGGCTGAGTGGAGATTACAGCAAGGCTTTTTGGAAGTATCTTCTCTGATCACTTCGATTCAGTCGAACGAGGAACTAGGCTCCCAGCACGCGCTTGCAAAGGCCTCAAAATACCAACTGGCGTCTATCGAAGTACAGTCAGGAAATTATCGAAATGCAGCACAAATACTGGACCGGATCAAAGATGATTTTACGGTCGATGAGAGAAAAGCATGTCGCCTCAGCTTGAAAATCTTAGCAATGCTTGCCGTGGCGCAGTCTCGCCTCGGGAGAATCCAGAATGCCAGACAAAATATTCTCTGTGTGTTGAAAGACCAGTTGTGTTTGCATCATGAGATGCCTCACAAAGACTTGTGGGTGAAAGAAGAAGATGCCCAGGCAGCTTTGGAGCAAATGGTGGATAACGGGAGCATTTATCGCCATCGCGACCTGAGGATATCCCAAGACGAGGGTGCTGAACCTGAACGATTCATACACCCCGACATTCTGAGGAGTCTTCTAACTTTCGCGGAAATACAATCGAGCAGAAAGCAGCCCGAATCTACTTTCATTCGCAAAGTTTTCCGGTTGGTTTGGGCATCAGGGGCAAAACAACTAGGGCAATCAAACGGACTAGTACTTGATGCAGCAATCAACCTCGCAAGACAGCAGTTGAAACATTCAATTTCGGAAACGGATCATTCCAGAAAGCAAGAGCACCTGGTTGAAGCTGAAGAATGCCTGCGGTTCATTGACAAGCAGGCGCGGAACGTTGAACCGTTTTCTTCCTCTGCTCAAGAACGACGTTTCGAGTTTCTCCGCAACCGGGGCGAAGAGTTAGGACTGGTCATAAATCCTCATGACGTGGCCGTAGACCTATCTCCTTCAAGTTTGGGCGAGTTCCATCCTATGATTCTACGAGCACGCAGAGAATCCATTATGGGGAGTTTATTCTGCAATGACCGCGTTGAACACGACATGAAAGATGTCATAGACAGCAAGAAGTCTCTCCAAAAGATTCTTCATGCACAGGAGCTCAGGTTAGGATGGGATCATCCTGACCGGCTGAAGACTTTAGTCGCACTGCTGACTGTGCAGCTTGCCTGTAATGACACCACAGGCATGTCCAAAACTGTCAACGACTTGACTGGGCGGTTGATGAAGTCCGAGATTCGAGACCAGAGACTTGTCGAGTCACTTTTCATGTCTGAGAGCATCGCGAATATTCTTTTCAGTCGGACTGAATTGTTCTCGGTGGAGATAAGGAAACTTCTTGATTCTGTTGTGGCTGACGTTCGAGAAGCAATCCGGAAGGAGGATGATGAAACCCTGAATAGTGCGCTAGCAGAGTTGGCTAACCGTTGCCAGGAACGGCTCGGTGCTTTGTGAACATGAGTAGAAAAAACGTCTTCGGCGATGGGACTGACATGGGAATTGAATACGCTGAGAGGCATCCTTTCGATTTAATAATCATAGATACAGTCCGCGAGACTCCGCAGCATCGTAGGGCTTATGGAAAATTTGCGACTACCAAGTCTTCCAATTTTGAATGGTTTCATCAACAGAGTAATCCATTGATAGCTACTGAGGTCACGCTTTGTTTTTGAGGAAGAGCCAGCTGGATCTTGGTATCTGTAGATGTGCTGACTAGACCAACAATCATGGACATCGCGGCAGCAATGTGATCGCTTTCCCCGTCTTCGCGTCTGGAAAAACGACGTATCCGGAGGCACCTGCCCGATGAGGCAGTTGAGTCGGCTCAGCGGCCAACCCTTCATCCACTATTTGATGAAATTGTGTAGAAGAAACGGACCTCATAACACCCGAGCGAGGCACAGCTACCTAGGTGGGTATCAATGTGCAAATATTCTACATCCGATAGCGACCACGCCAAGGTAGCCTGCTTCCATTTGGTGTGTGGGAACTGCCATGTCAACCAATAAGTCAAGAGGAACGTGATGAGGGTAAGAGGACCGCAAGTATGTTTTGTTCCCGTGATGAGAGTAGAGCAGCCGAGCAGAAAACCCCTCATTACTACCTACTATCACGTAGTAAATACGTATAGGATAGATATGTGAATACCTTTAACTATCAATTTCTATAGTCTTTAGTATATTTAATAATATTCTTATTATTATTTTTTATTAAGTTTAGAAACCCCTTATTTAAATAGTAAAATAATAACTTTTATATTTTATAATAATAAAACTAAAATACTCTTATTATAT
>JAOWMA010000351.1:0-51499 GCA_025962755.1 Colletotrichum tropicicola
ATATAATAAAAGGGTTATTTAATATAAGTTAAACTTATAATTATAATAAAATACTAAAAGTAAATAAGACTTTTATATATAAAAAAGTAGTTAAATTAAAAAAAGAGAATAATTCTCTCTCTAATAGATATAAACTAAATAGTTAATTACTTAGTAAGCCTTTTAGGGAATGTATAGATAGTGCTACACGTGGCGTAGTACGACTGAGCTACGTATTCCCCGCGATATAACGGCCATTGCCACTTGTCCAGCCAAACCGGGATTCTGACTAGAAATATGAGCAGAGAGGCTAGTCCAAGTCAACGAGATATTGCTTGCTCACTTGGCCGTTTGCTTTCAGTAGGATACCAATCCTTCGCCAAGGACTAAATGGCTTACTATGATGGCACTGGTGATCCATTGCCGTTGGAGGTGCATTGAAATCTAAGACAATGCGATCTCTGAGGCTGTCTGTCGATTTTGAAACCACATGACGAACGTTTCTACATGTGCTACCAGTTTTTTGGACCCAATTCTGCGTGAGTTCGCCGGCTCTTTTCATTGGGACTTGAAGCTCGATGGAGATAAATCCAAGTTTGTATATACTGGGGCGCACACCTGCTGTGTTGAGGCTGCTGAGGTCTCGGTCCGATACTCCGGGGTTGGCAAGGTACATAGTGACGAGCTTCTTGCGGACAAGAACTTGTGTGGGTAATTTTCGTCCTATTACGCAATCAGATCTCGGCTTAGGAACTACATCACCAAACCGTTCTATCTCTAGATCTGACTGCGAGGAACATATGGTGGGTTTGCCAAACATGAACTTGTGGGAACAAGACCCGGTCAAAATGCCACGCCCCAACCCAACGTAACAGCCGAAGGAATAGCCTTTGTCGAATCATACTCTCGGAATTTGTCAATCCCCTCCATGCAGCCCAGAATTTGCAATCAGAAATCCGCGCATCGCGCGGCCTATGATTTGCCCTCGCTCTCGCTGTAAGGCTCGCTTTCGGGCATTCATCGTGAGACGCAACCTTGCTGCTACTACTGTCGTGGCTGCACAATGTGAGTGAAAATAAGCGGTCAAGCATTCCTAGGTTCACATTAGAACCCCCCGCAGGTAGGAAAGTCACTTATATTTGTTATTTCTTGGCGCGAGCACTGCCATTGGCTCGTCTGACTCAAGTACCCCGGGAGTATGCGACCTCAAACACATTTAGGAATCAGTCATGTAAGAAAACGGGGACTGCTGCGACGTCATCCCCGGATAAGGTTTTCGCAAAGTTTGCTGGTCCCCTGCTCTGCGTTACTCTCCGGTCAAGTAAAGTGTCCCTTTTACCTCGGCTACCTAAGGAAGCTGGCGGCTTTTCCCGTGCGGGCGGAAGGTTGAACTCAACCTCCGCCAGAAGTTTTCGAGTACCGGTGCATGAAATAGCCGCTGCCTTCCAACAGAGCAATTTGTTATAAGTGGTTGTTGCGAGGCTCTTTGTTCTAATAGGTCTGATTTGAGCTGTGGTAAAGATCAGTCTTGTCGTTCATCATGAATACGACCGTCGAAGACGCGTCCCTACTCAACTCAGTAGCGAGCCAATGGCCTATTCTTTTCACAGCCTGCTTCACCTTGGCACCTATCATTGCAGCAAGATGGCTCTGGAAGAAAGATTCTCTCGATCATATTCCAATGGTGGGCGCCGGCAGGACCAAGGAACAGAGAAGGAAGGAGTTCATGGCGCCTGGAGGCGCAAGAAGGCTCTACAGGGAAGGATATGAGAAGGTAATTTCGCCGCCATAGCATCGATTGGGAAATCACTACGCTAATATACCCGCGCAGTTTAGAGAAAGTGCTTTTCAGATCATGACCGGGAGCGGTGGGTTTCTTCTTCTTTTCGACGATGGGAGAAGGACATTCACTAACCGCAAGACTGAAGAACTCCCTACTGTTGTTATTCCTCCAAAATTTCTTCCCGAGCTCAAAAAGCTGCCTGATAGTGTCTTGGGGTTCCAGGAAGCAACTGATGAAGTCAGTTTAACACCTTATCTGGAAGAAATTGGAACCTGATGGCTGATACATCTTGACTATTCGCAGGCCATCAACAACCAGTACCTGGACATCCCTACCGATACAACAATGCTAGCACACACCATCAAGACCTCTTTGAACCCAGCGCTTGGTGGGATTTGGATCTAATTGCCTTTTCTACGGCCGTCTGCTAACACAGTATCAGCTCGTTTGAGCACAGTCATCGCCGCTGAGGTGACGTACGCTCTTGATACCGAGCTTCCTTCGACCAGAAGGTGGACGGAAATTCCCATCAACAAAAGTCTCTTCCGGATCGTAACCATGGCATCAGGCCGAGTCTTTGTTGGCCCGGAGCTCTGCCGTAACGAAGCGTACCTTGACACCGCCATAAACTACACCGTCGACATGGTCAATGCAGTACTCGGAGTAATGTGCTTACCGGCATGGCGGCGAAGGTTCTCAAGTCGGCGATTGCCCGAGGTCAAAAAGCTGTTTCAGCGTTTCTCAGAGGCGGAAGACTTTTTGGGCCCCGTCGTAACTGCTCGACGAGAGGCCATGGAGGAACCGGGTTATGAGAAGCCCAATGACATGTTGCAATGGTTGATTGATGCCCAGGAAAGGTCGAAATCCGGGTCGCGGAACGATGCAGAGCTGGCCATTTGGCAACTGGGCGCCAGTTTCACGGCCATCCACACCACGACAGCAACAGCGACAAATGCGTAAGTCCACATTACTACTTGAACAAAGAACATTCCGCTGAAGCGCATACAGACTGTACACCCTTGCCTCGATGCCGGAGCTTATTCCAATTCTTCGAGAAGAAGTTCAAACAGCTCTCGCAGGTGCAGGGAACGAGTTCACCAGCGCTGCGCTGCAGAATATGGTGAAGTTGGAGAGCTTTCTCACCGAGTCCATGCGTACACATCCCATGAGTGCGGGTATGTGGAATCATTCGCACCAGAACGTTGACTTCCCTTAACTTTCTTTGCAGCCAATGCTCAACGGAAGGTTCTCAAACCCTTTACGCTTTCAAACGGCCAAAAAATTCCGTCTGGTGTTCTTATTGAGTTACCATCGTCTGCCGTCAACATGGACGAAACCATATACCACGACAGCGAAAATTTTGATGCTTTGCGCTTTTACAAGATGCGAGAAAATAAGACCACCGCGGCAGAAGAGGTTTCTGACGTGGGCCATCAGTTCGCCAGCGTTGGACCGACGAATCTGAATTTTGGATTCGGCCGGCATGTTTGCCCTGGCCGGTTCTTCGCCTCTGTTGAGATCAAGATAATTGTAGCCCTGCTGCTCTTGAATTATGACATGATGCTTGCAGAAGGCGAGACGGAACGATACAAGAACATCGAAGTAGGAGTCCAGGTAAGTCCTGCCACCATATTGCTTGTGAACCAATGCGAAAGTACGCCGAGTGTCTGACATGGATATCTTTAGTCCATGCCTGACCCTTCAAAGACCATCAGGTTAAAACGACTCTGAGCAATGTGCGTAAAAGTGATCAGGATAGCCAAGACGTATGTACACAAGTAGAGCAGATGTTAAAAGCAAGGATTTATGACGCATTCAAGTCGAGCGTGATGTACGGCTGGCAAATGGGGCTACTGGTGTGGCTTTGCCTAAGGTAATGTAAGGTAAGATACAGTAGGATGAGACCACTCACAGCCAGCCTGTGCCAGAGATCTCCAGTGCCATCGCGTGGATTACGTTGTCCCAAATCAATAGAAGCGAGGTAGTCGGACGATCGCAGACGAAATACGAGACCCGAGAAACCTCGGACCAGACCCGAGTTTTACGAAGGGCCGATGATATGGGTTTGTGTGCAGGAAGACCATGTAAAAGAGCGTTGCAATTGGACAGAGGCTCTGGGGCTGTGCTTGGCTGCTTCGCATTCTAAGCCATCGCCCGGAATGTATCCACACAGCTCGTTTCTCGCATCTCGCACTTCGCACTTCGCACCTCGCATTTCGTTGCCTTAGTGTATCTTGATTGCTGGAAAGATTGAAGGTATTTCAATGTAAAGTAGCCAAGGGTCCCATTCAAACATGTGGCACCTTTCTATTTCAAATGCTTGCGAAGGCACACATGGAACAGTCGGTTGCGCTAATGTGTGGTGATTGGCCCCCTTTCAGAAGTGATAAAATGCCGACTTCGGCTCCTGTCTAATTCCATTCTACCATCACTGCGACCAACATAGCCCTTCTTCTTTTTGCATCGCCAAACAATTTACAATGACCAGCCCTGCCGTTCCAGACGACTCGGGCTACTCGACCACTTCAACGCCATCGGTCACCTCTGCATCGAAAGAACCCCAGAGAAGGGGTACGGGAAAAAGAATATCCCACAGGAAATCAAGAACAGGCTGCGCATCCTGCAAAGCAGGCAAAGTTAAGGTAAAGGTCTTTTAACTGCACTTTCTCTTGGAGAGCGTCTACTGACCACTCCGATGTTAGTGCGACGAACTCCGGCCGGCCTGCTTCAGGTGCAAGAGATTGCAGATCGATTGCGAATATCCCACGAAGCCAGAAACGCTTAATCAGGAAAGTTCTCCGTCAAGAGCTTTTTCCGTCACGCCGACACCTTCCCCAAGCCTATCATTTGGCATCGGCACCAACGTCAACCTCCTCCAACTCGAGCTTCTTCACACATACATTACTTTCACGAGCGCAACATTGTCATGGTCGCCTGTTCTTCGAGAGTTTTGGAAAGTCTCTGTGCCAGGCATATGTCTCCAAAATGAATACTTGATGAAAGCTCTCCTTGCCATACCGGCCCTGTATCTATCGCAATCGAGGCCTGACAAACGGTGCTTGTACATCTCGGTAGCTCTCGAGTTTCACCAGACAGCCTCTGAAACTGCAAGATCACTACTGTAAGATGACTTTGAAAGGAACAGTGTCCCACTGTTTCTTTTTTTCTGCCTGAGTGTTATAATTGGTTAGTGTCATCTGGCCCTGGTGATTTGGCTTCCTATTGATGCTGACAGTTGACTCCCAGTCTTAGCTACACCTCAAAGGTCCTACTAAGGCATTATCACAGATAAAGAGGCCAGTTTTTATGACCTCGTCGGCATCTTAAAAGGAATGAGAGGCCTCATTGACACCTCAGGGGACAGTATTTCAGACAGTCCCTTGGCCCCTCTTTTGCATTACGGCCGTGAACGATACGAACTTCAGGAAAACGCCGATCGAGCCGAACTCGAGCTTCAACAAGCGACCGACTCCCTCTTTGACTTTCAAGTTCACTTTAATAATCGAGTTACAGAGGAAGACCAATTGTCCACGTATAATAATGCAGTAGAGATGCTTCGAGACGCCGCAAAATGTCTGTATCTCTGGGAGGGATCAGATGCCCTGGTTTGGATCTACAGGTCTCTAGACGACGTTTTGCCGCTCCTCGAGTTGCGGACAAAAGAAGCTCTCATACTTCTTGCGCACTTTGCGTCAATCATGAAGCGATGTGAAAGTCAATGGTGGCTTCAGGGGTGGGCTTCTCAAATCGTATCGAATGTTTATCGGCAGCTGGATGAGGATTACAAGTTATGGATTCTGGGACCAGCCACTGAAATAGGTTAGGTGCTTCCACAGTAGGCTTCACACGCGATACGCGACTAAAATTTCTTCAGTCAAACATAATTTTGGAGGAAGAAAGGCCAAGACGTCGGTACAATGTAGCAATGGCTTCCAACAGACTGAAATTGCCAGTCATTGGTGTTCTTTGGATGTGTTGAGAGAGAGCCAACCTCTTCCAACTGTAACTATATTTTCTTCAAGTCAACAGTTTCACGGTGCCAGAAATGCTGTTCCAGAACTAAATTAGGCAGGAGACTCCCAGTGGTTTTCGCGCTTCTGAATCGTGATCTGAGAAACTGATGAATTTGATCCGACGGTAGGGGCGGATGCGGACGCGGCGGCGATGGTCACAGGAGCGGTGGATATGTTTCCTTTGGCTCCGCCATCCGACACGGCAACGCTGATTTCCTCTACCTTCTTGATAGCTTCGGCATCTCTTCCGAGGTGTCCTCCTCTATCACCCAACGAATGGGAGATGTGAACTATATTCCTGACGGTGTTTTGAAGATGGACTAGAATCGAAGCCAACTCCCTCAACTCCGCTGGAAAGCCCAACGAGAACACTGATGGTGAGACTAAGACATGAGATGTTCCTGCTGAGGACAATGAGCCAGCCACCTCACACAATCCATATCGACGAGGGAGGGCCGCAGTCCGCGGGCAAGCGTCAGCGGTCTGGCTAATCACGTTCCAACCAATAAGCTGCCCATAATACCCTTAATCTCGCTTGACTCGGTGATGTGGAAGAGTGGGCGGGGGACTTTCCGCCGTAGTCAGCAATGCCAAGTGCTAGACGACGGATGCATTAGTGCGGAGAAAGGAATATTCCATGGCTTACACGACCAGACTTTCAACCAACCCGTCTGCCGGGGTCACTATGCTAAACGAATCGTGCATGAAAGAGGTCTTGCCACTTTTTTGCTGCGACGTCTCTGGCTTCTGTTCAATCGTTCCACTGAGGCACATCATCTCGGGTCCCATGGAGCTGTGCTACACGAGGCGTGCATGATGTCTATTCCTCTCTGAAATATTCTTATATATACTGCTTCGAGAGATCTAGTTGCGGTATGACTTTGAGTCTCTGCACATTCAACTTCTTCAGCCGTTTCTCGTTTGAACCTCTTCAGCACCGGTTATCCTCGCCCGCCATGGCTGTCACACAACGTAGTAACGGCTCCGCTGCAACCGTGCAGACGACGAGAGGCAGAACCCAAGCACAACTACAATCGATCCGAACAACTACAAAGACGGCGCATCCGACGACTTCGTATTTGGCGGCTCGTTCGGAACCCTCGCCCTCATGATCGGATTCCCTCTGCTTATGTGGTACATGTGGATCGGCGCAACATACTACGACGGCCAGATTCCAATGCCCGATGCCAGCCAGACTTGGCCCGATTTCGCCCGTCACCTGGCTCAACTCGTTTATGAGGGCGCATACCCAACTGCCAAAGCTTGGACTGTCTACTGGGTATTTTTCATCGGCGAAGCCTTGATGTACTGCTACATGCCGGGGGTGCTCAGTTACGGCCGTCCGCTACGTCACGAGGGCGGCAAGAGGCTTCCTTACTACTGTTCGGCTTATACCAGCTTCTGCGCGACGATTGCCATCGCGGCTGTTCTACACATCACCGGCGTGTTCCCCTTGTATACGATCATCGACGAGTTCGGGTCGATCATGACCGTGGCCATCTTCTCTGGGTTCATCAACAGCTTCATCGTGTATTTCCAGGCCATCATCCGCGGCCGAACTCACAGACTCACCGGCTATCCGATTTACGACTTTTTTATGGGCGCTGAGTTGCACCCCCGCATTGGCATCTTGGACTTTAAGATGTTCTACGAAGTGCGGATTCCGTGGTTCATCCTCTTCCTCACCACCTGCTCCGTTGCCGCTCGCCAGTATGAAACCTATGGCTACGTATCGGCCGAGGTGGTCTTTCTCGCAGGAGCACATTATCTGTTTGCCAATGCTTGTGCCAAGGCTGAGCAAATGATCATCACAAGCTGGTAAGTGGACAATAATGGATGGAACATCACAGAAAAAATCATGGATTCAACTAATTAGGTACTCTGTGACTCAGGGACATGTACTTCGAGAATCTCGGGTTCTTGCTCACGTTTTGGAACATGGCCGGCGTCCCCTTCTCCTACTGTCACTGTGCTCTCTACCTGGCAAACCATGACCCTTCCGAGTATCGTTGGAATCGCTCTGCGCTTGCCGCGTTCAGCGTTGCTTACCTATTCTTCTACTGGATGTGGGACAGCGCCAATGGCCAGAAGAATGCCTTCCGCCATCAAGAACGAGGTCAACTCGTCAAACGCAACACGTTTCCCCAGGTGCCTTGGCAAGCCATTGAGAACCCGAGGGTCATTGAAACTGATGCCGGAGACCGTATCATGGTTGACGGCTGGTTTGCAATCATTCGAAAGCCGAACTACGTGCCTGACATGTTCTTCGCCTTCTCCTGGGGTCTGATCACCGGGTTTAAGTAAGTTCCTCCTTTCATCCACGTGACATCGAGCCTGGGCAAGAAGTGAATAACGGAGTGCTAATGTCCTACTCAGGAGCCCTTTCCCCTGGTTTTACTCCGTGTTTTTCATGGTAATGATCATTCATCGCACCAACAGAGATGTCGACAGATGCCGCAGAAAGTATGGAGAGGCCTGGAAGCGGTACGAGAAAGAGGTTCCTTATTTGTTCATTCCGGTAAGTTACCAGTTCGCAGATTGCAGGGCAAGTCGTTTAACTTGTCAAAGTACGTCATTTAGGAGAATTCAGCGACACTTGGTTGCATATTGGACTCGACATCAGAGAGGGCAAATCAGCATCTAGGTCAATCGTCCTGCAGAAGAGTGACAACGGCAGCTCGAATGTCAGCATAGCCTGCCCTATAACTTGGTTCGGAAAGAAGAGAAACCAAGATCTACCCTTGATCAATTCGAAGAGCTTCAACCCAACTTCTCAATCCTACCTAGGTACCTAGGTTTCATCAGATCGATCTTTGCGAGTGGTCTTCTTGAAACTTCAAAGCTCCCACTCTTCGTGAATTGTCAGGCTGACAAAAGAGCAGGCCACCAATGGCTGACATAAATGATTTGAGGTGTGGTTAAATTGAACGTAGACTGCCTCAGCACCTTATTTACGTTAACATGTACTCTGCCCAAAAGATTTTATGATATTAACCAGTGATGTTCATGTCCGCTTACAACTGATGTGCAATGAAGCCCGGGTCTAAAATATATAAATCGTACAGGACTCCCTCTTGGAGCCTCTCTGGTCTATGCAAGAAAACAGATGTTTACACATTAATGGAGAGCCAGTGCGCCTGCTGTGAGGTTCATGCCAATGCTCAGCACTGAGCTGGCCAACCAGTTACCGACGTAGCCTTTCACGTCCTCGGGCTTCTCCCACATCACCCAGTGCGTACCATTGACCTCGCCCCGGGACAAGCTGTCAAAGTAGGTCTCCATTCCCGTCGACAAGATCGGAGGCAGGGCCGTATCCAAGGATCCGCCGATATATAGTGCGGGCTGCGCATACTTAGCCGTGTATGACGCATTGTTGGGCAGAAGCGCCAGCTCGTCCTTCCAGTTCAGCTCCCCGGTGCGGTACCAGTTGAGTGTCCTGTTGAAGGGATCGCTGACGTAGTTCTCCACGTAGTAATCCATTTCCTCCTTGCTCAATAACGGTGTGTCCTCTGTGACGCTGTCGAGCAGCTCGAAAGTGAAGCCGTTGCTGCTCGAGTTGAAGGCCGATCCGCCGCCGGGGAGTGTCACGCCGTAGATGGTGTTTAGGATCTGTCGCACGCGCGTGGCGTTCTGCGAGTCGCCGAGGCCGATGTAGTCCTGGACGGCGGCGGTGCGGAATTGTTGCTGGTAGTGCAGCGTGGGGAGGGCAACGGCCTGATCGACGTAGGCAATGCGAGGAGGCGCAAAGGGGGTGCTGATGACGAAGAAGGCGGAAACCAGCTCGGGGTACCAGAGAGCAGCACGGTAGACAACAGCTCCGCCCCAGTCGTGTCCGCCAAGGATGATACGCGACAAGCCCAGGTGGCTCGCGAGCGCGGCAATGTCATCCGAAGCGCGCTTGAACGTACTGGTTTGGTTGGTCAGTCATGTTGGAGTTTGGGAAACATCACTCTGGTGTTTTCTCACTAGAAGCTGACGTCTTCGGGCGCATCCGTTCCGCCGTATCCCATCATGTCCGGGGCGACAACCCGTAGGCCTTTGGACAAGAGGAACGGAATCTGGTTGCGCCATCCTAGGGACATATCGGGCCATCCGTGGATAAGGAAAATAGTGCCAACAGTTTTGCATAACGACGGCTCTGCGATAATGTAGTTGTACTCGACCCCGTTCAGCGTGGCTGTCTGGTACTTGACCCGCGGGTCGTTGATTCCGATGACGTCCATCACGGCCAGATCAAAACGAAAGTGGATTAAGTTGGTGGTGACGCTGGTGTCAGGAACAAGCAGCCTTACAGGTATTGGTCGAACGGCCACTGTCACTACATAACTCCCGAAACAATGCGTTGCATTGACCAATATATTACTGAAGCCCCCCGAAAGACCCTTGGAATTACAAGCGTGCCTCGGCATCTTCGACCGAGGTCCCCCCTTTGGCGACGGGGTCGACGTGTCGGGGGTTCCGGTTTGTGGATTGAATTGCGATAATGTCCCAACGGTACGTCCAGATTCAGCTAGCACCAGTGGGAACATAAAAAGGAAACCCTGAGATTATTTCTACAATTGAGTGTGGCAGGGCCTCCCACGGTTCGAGTTAGGACAGGGGTAGCTCGAATGTATGACTCGCGAGGGTAAAACAGCTCGTTTATCATCTGATTTTTTTGTGTTTGATTTGTTGAACCAGGATATTCCATCAGAACTATGAAGATGCTATCTATGTCAGCAAAGCTGGACCTTGATGAATTGAAGGCTCGCTCGGAGCTTGCGCTCTCACCATACAGCTACCACCAAAATCCCAAGACCCGACCTCAACGGTCATTTGACCTTACGTCAAGGCAGAATGGTAGCTTGACTTCTTTGTGTCAGGCCTGGCGAAACCATATATTGAGTCGCTTATCATCGAGGGCCGTGTTCAATGAGGCGTCTCCCTTTGCTTTAAGGATGACAGTACTGCCGGACTCAAATCAAAACACGCCCGCCGGCTGCACCTCCCAATTGATCATATTTTGGGAGAGGTGTAATCCGTAACCGCGGTAATCATGTCGTAGCCCTCAGTAGCGAAGTATTTTGCTTGCTCTCCGTCTTTGCAGTAAGTTCCACACTTTTTGCCGGCCTTATGAGCTGATACCAAGATCCTTGACAGTTCGGTCTCTAGTTCTCGGTCGATCATGCCCTTTTGAACTGGATGACCGATGTTGTTTCCTAATCACGTAGATTCAGCGAGGATCTTGCACATGTAGCCAAGTCTTTTGTCTCATAGGTACCGAGGTCAAATGGTCCGATAAATAGCGCATCAATCCCATCGACAGCGGCAATTTCCTCGACAAAATCAAAGGCCTCTCTAGTCTCAATCTGGATTGTCGTCAAGAGAGCATCGTTGGCTTGATGTACATACTCTGTCAATGTCCGGATGGGGTTAAATCTCTCGAGGGCGATAAGCGAGCCGAACCCCCTGGTCCCTAAGGGAGGGAACTTGGCATCCCGCAGGAGCTGCTTGGCTTCATCCACCGTCCTGAGTAATGGCACAAGAATCTTCTAATTGATGACAGCAGTTGGTAGTACGCATTTGCGCCATGTGCACTGCTATCCAATACACCTGTGCACGTTTGTATGTCAGTTTAATTCGTGTTGTGCAAATTCAAAGGGTCGCAACATACACTTCACCATCCATCCTTGCAAGGCTGCTAACCTAACGACTGAAGAGACTCCAAGAGCAGTGATTGCTGGAACTGCATCATGCATGGCTCCGTCTTGGGCACCGATAGCTCTGGGTTAGGCGTATTGGAGCTAAGCGGTTGCTTTGCCATACCATCAATGTTGCCATGCTTGCAATCTACCAATACCCAATTGACGCCTGTCCTGTGCCAATCTCCAAAAGATGGACTACCATTACTGAATGCGGTCTCAAGGCGGTTGGAGGCTTGCATATTAGTGTGTATGTGACTGGAGGTGACGAAAACTGAGCTAACTGTGGACTGGATGGATGTGATGTTAGAACGGGACACAAACAACGTCCAAGTTGATGGATTAGATATCAAAAGAAAGAGGTAACACACATTCATCTCGACCTCCTTTTTCTCTTTCTGGCTGTAACGTTTGTTCGACTAGGAGTATTGTCATCCAAATACCACAAGTCCGGCCCTGGTCTGGTTAGTCAAAGAGGTACCCTTGGCCCCTTGTCAGAGTGCTTCCCGATCAGACATACAGCAAGTGTCTACTTTGATACCGAATAACAGCGTTCAGAATACAGCAGGCCACCCCCAGCACTACCATTCCAGCACTTTGCTTATGGGGAAGCCGTGACTTGTCCCAACGTCATCAGATCAATCAACACAGTGATTACACAGATCATACACCCAAGCAAGAATATCTGAAGTATAGTGCATGCACAAGGCTTTTGGCATCGAATTGTGCACAGAGTCACCTGTGCGGTCTATTCATCAAACTCTTCCTATGGCAGTGAAACAAGTTTCTGTCTTCCGAACCAGTCGGTGCAGGTCCTGCAATTATGCTGCCTCAACACTCTCACTTGGCAATAGGCTGTCTTCTTGTAGTACTCAGGTCGGGGGGTCTTTTAGCCGATCAAGACATCTCTCTTGAAGTAAGATGGAGATAACACCACATTGAAGCCATTTGCTTCATCGTTATGATCTTCACAATTTACCGCAAATCCGTGATATAGAATCAAAGACAAGCCAGGTCCCTTGTGCCGTCCAATCTTCCATTGAGCATCCTCAGACATTTAGACATGTGAGTCTTCCTTCCTTTACAGACTCATAATCCCGGAGATGTCTCGATGATGCATGCGAGAGAGAGTTGTCCGGAGTTCTGCGGGGGTCGGTCTGGGTCTGCTAGAATGGGGAACTGATCTAAACCTTACCCAAACATTTTGAAGATGTCTCAATCCTGTGATCTATTTCTCGATATTGGCGGGGGAAAAGCTTCCCGGGGCTGCCTGCAATTTTAGTAACCTCAATGAATACTAGGTATCTAGCAGTACACAATGTGACTTGACATTTACATGACAAACATACGCATCTTTTCATAAGACACGAGATGGCGAAGGCTGTGGATCAGCCTTGTGACTTCTACTTTGGGGGGTATGCGAATACCCTCCAACTGACAGCCGACCAGCTTTCATCTCCGATGCCTGGAAGTCTCCCGAAGTCTTGGACAGGATTTCGCAGATTGCAGGAACCGATCTCGCTCCCACCATCGATATTGATATTGGCAATGTCAACATCTCCGTCAACGACGGGAATGAGAACAGTGTGCACAAATTAAGAGCATCCGATGACGACAAGCTCTCCGCAGTTGCCTGGCACTACGAGAGCTACTCATTCGTGGTCGTGACCATGCTCTCCGACTGCACGGAGATGGTCACGGCGGAACTGCCCCAGACTGCTGGATGAGACTATCAAGAAGGTCCGAGGGCCTGCCATGGTATGATGTCCCCATCATGTTCGGTTGCGACATTGCTCATAAATTCTATAAGGAACGGCTGTTGTGATGTAGGGACAATACATCGGGCACCAGGCAGTGAAGGCCTCTGGCGGTCGCGAGCGCATCTCCATGTTTACTGCGTTCCGCGCCAAGTCACCCTTCATCAAGGCCTACAATGAGAATCATGAGATTGAAGAACTCGGGGATTAGACGATTGAGTAGCCTAGTAGGCTTTTAGTCGGAAAAAGCACAGAATTCGAAATTGTTATGATCATGGAGGTTGGGACGGTTCTGATTCAGTAGTTTGGCCTTGGTTTGGTTGTCATCTTGATGTATCATGGTTTGGCACATCTGATTATCATTCATTTTATTATTCTTTTGGGGTGATTAGTGAAAAAATAGCTTGATGCTTGATTACCCTGCTTTGATCACCTGCATGGCGCCAACTTTTGAAAGGAAGTCACGTAGTTGAGGCTCAAAGAAGCATGATAAGTCTCCTTAACAAGTCATTCGTTCAATAAACCTGAGCTTTGTGTGCCGTCTATTGATCGAGGCAATTCATCCCACATTTGGACAAGTGAACATGCTGTTTTATGAGAATATTTGGATAGACTCAGGCCAGAGGTTGAGATTCGACGTAAACTTGTATTGCCTCATCTCACAGTGTCTACAGCATGCAGTCTCTTAGTTCAAGATAACAACCTGAATGCCACGTTATCACGCTCAACATTGGGCTTATGTCATGTGCAGGCTTCTGCCTGTAACTTCAGGGCAACACACACTGCTCATAGATTATGTTACTTATGACTCTGAGGGGAATTCAGTTGTCGATTTCCATGTTGAGCAAGTTGTTGAAGAATCAAACGAGTGTTTGCGTTATGGGAACAACATGTTTTCGACAGTCTTTTGGGCATACTCTTAGCCGGGTGCTGCCTCCTTCATCGGGTTCATGTCATCACTGTCTTAGTCGTTTAGATTATTCTCCTGGACGACTGGCGGGCGCGCGGACATGAACAGAGTTAGATGTCGGACCGACTGAACTCGGGCAGAAATCTCAGCCCTTCAACATCTCTCGCTATGACATTGAAATGCCAATGGGAGAAGCATGTAGGCCATAAATGAGACTTTTAATTCGTGGCTGGAAATGAAATCAGTGGTATAATCAGCAATTAATATCATACAGGGCTCATTGCCCCGAGTCCCGTCCCATCCTTCTCATCGCCGCTTCATAGCTCTTACATCCGTGACAACCCCTCCTCCTCGTCTCACCCATCAACCTGCTGGCTATGAAATGGTCAACCACGCCGCCTCAACATTCGCTTTCGGATCCGGCGAGCCCTTGTTGGCCTTGAGCCAGCAGTAGTTCTCGTCCGTCCCCTGCTTTCCGGCGGTGACCCACGCGACGCCGATGCACCGGCCATCAGTGCTCTGCACCGTGGCATACAGCGCCGCGCACAGGTTGATGCAATCCTCCATCCTGGTCATCGGGATGTGTCCGAGGTCGTTGAACGGGTAGTTCTTGCCGCACTCGCGTACGAAGCGGAGATTCGAGCCCGGGGGCGTGTACGTCTTGTTTTCGGTGGCCAGGTTGGGGCAGCTTGACGTGGCCTCGCCTTCGATCAAGGACGCCTGCTGCGGGAGAGGGATCGAGGTGAAGGCGGTTGCTGACGCGGACGCGGACGACGAGGACGTCGCTGTGGCCGTCGCCGTCTCCGAAGCTGATACTGATGCCACCGATGTTGCCACAGAGGCGGAGGATTCTGGCGATGATTGTTCCAGCTTACTGCGGGATTCGTTAGCGGCGTGTTCCATGAAAGACATCATATGCATCACTCACGTCTCGCATGTCTGGACATAACCCGCATACTGCTGCGCAATCGTCCCCGCGGCAGCCGACGCACCGATCGTGCCGAGAAAGAAGATCAAAGCCAACAATGCCACCCAAAAGGTCGCCGCCCGGAGACCCCAGATCCGCTTCTCCCCCGTCGGCGGCGGCATCGGCGGAGCTCCTCCGCCGTAATCGCCCCCGTATGCCGACGGCGCCACTGTCGACGCCTGGTACATCTGCTGCTGGTCGTAGGGCGACGCGGCGGGCTTCACATTATCCTGGTACGGCATATAGTAGCCCGGCCCGCCCGCTGGTGCCGTCTGCTGATACTGGTCCGGCCGGTTGTGGCCGTTCTGGGCCACCTCGAGCCCCGCGTACTCGGCCGGCATGAGTCCCGTCGTGTACTTGGTCTCGTGTTCTTCGTCGGTCGAGGTCTGCGATGAGGTGATGTTGCTGTTCGCCGGCGCGGCTGGCGCAAGGCCCTCTGGGGAGTTTTTCGGTACTGGTGAAGCCATGGTTGGCGGATGATTCCTTCGACACACAGCGGGTCCTTTCTTGACACCTGAATAAAAACCAACACACCTGAACAGCTCAAAAAGAGAGAGCCGGGAACTAGGAGGGAACGAAGCGCGGGCTGGGGAAGTGACGATAGTTAAAACTCAAAACACGACAACACGAGAGACCACACGGGAGGAAGCATATCCTTGGCGTAGGATTCAACGACGCCACGATACGAAGTTTAGGGGGGCGTGTCACTCCAGTTATACATGCAAATGGACGCTCAAACCCCCGTCGAAATGCGAAGAACCCCATCAGGCTCCGCGAAAGGCGCAGGACCTGCGATCCTTCGAACGACCATGTCGCGATCGACCGTTGGCGGGAGACCCAAAGTCTGCCCCGTCCCACCCGCTAAGAGAACACCGGCGGAGCCCCCGGTCTCTTCAAAGGCGGCCGCAGTCCCGGGGGGGCACCGCATTTTCGTCGATGCTGAGCTCGAAAGTAGTGTCCTCAAACGGACTAGAAGCGCCCAGCCTTGCAGAAAACAATTATCACTTCTCCAACCAGATGCTCAGGCACCGGGCATAGCTTGTCCAATTGGCGCCATGTGCAAGGGTAGATGAAGAGGCGTCGAGGGCTCGGGATCCTTGGCGTGAGCGGCGCCCGCTAGCCAGGGCCCAGGGGTTGATTTCGAGAGAACATTGTTGGAATCGGTCAGTAAGCCGTCGTCCGTTTCCGGCGTGTGGCCGTGCTTTTCCCTGCAAGTTGAGATGACAGGGCTCGATGTGAAACTTTCAGCAGAGCTGCATGTCCTGCGCTGCGCTGCGAGCCAGCATCAACTTACCTCTCTGCTCCATTGCCAAGGGGTCTGGTAAAGTGCTGATACTAGCAGGATGCTACCGTAGCCGCCGTCGACGCAAGTTCATCTCACAGACGAACCCGTCCAAGCCACAACGTTGTTGCTAAGTCCTTCGTTCCCGTTTTAGGTCACGGCCGCCTCGTTGCGAAACTCGCAGATGCGCGGCAAACTGGTCAATCAGAGCGTTCCACGAAGCCAGCGAGACTCCGCTGCGGCCGACAACGACAAGATACCAACATCTCGGTTGGTTGTGTGTGAGTATCTAGGGCTGAGTTCGTTTTCGATCTTACGAGTCACAGGCCCCCTCATCCGCATCGGATGTCTGCACTCAACAGTCAGCTCTCCTACTCACGATGCCTGTCGACGGACGAGACTTGGCAACTTGTCCGGGTACGAGTGAATCGGAGACCGCCTCCGTCTCTGGGGTTGAAAATGATGACATCCGACTTCTGCTCCACCGGCGAGGCAAGACACTGCAAACAATTCACTGCGCCCTGCTCAAAAACCCTGGGGCCAGGGCACTCGAGGCAGGCAGCATTGATGGCCTTCTCCTTTGCGGAATTTGCGGAGTTAGAAAGTAAGATAGGGTCGTGACGGAACTGGAGTCTGTCCCCAACTCCTCCAGGCAGAAGGATTGCGACCCCGGTCAACAACAAATTGTGAAAATCTCGCTTGCTGAGACGCGGTCTGCAGTCGTCTGCCGACTTTTCCTCTCTCTCTCTCTCCCCCACCCCTACCGAAGTCCCCTTCTCATGGGTCGCCGAGTTGCTCAGCTGAGCGGGCCGCGGTAGACCTAACTCTAAAAGGTAACTCTTATTCCACGGATCGGGGAGTGATTGCCAGCCAGCGAGGCTCTTGGGGGCCGGTGGTTGGGTGCCGCCTTGCCTATCGGGGCGTGAATGACTCGGATGAGAGATCGGTGACAACATCGCACGTCAAGGCCGCAGCTCGGATAATGCACTCCCACGTGTTCTGTCTTGCCATCGTGCAAGAGCTGTGGTCACTTTTGATGCCGTTTCCATGTCTGTACTCTGCCTCATATAATGGAGCAATTCCTGGAAAAGTTGAATTGGAGTTGCGTTGAGGGGGCTCTTTGGGCCACACCACCTTCTTCCATCTCACCGCAGTGGCCCATGCCATCCCAGTGACAACGTGGGAGGGACTTTGGCTTTCACTGCCTTGACCAACGGCGCCTGGGCAATCTCTAATGCTTGCCATTTTGTCATTTCCAACCCACAAGGCTCCGACGCCCCGAGTCCCAACATTTCCAACATTCCATGTTGGCCAAGATACAAGGTAGACAAGGCTGCAACTCGGGCGAGGAAGGGATCGTTTCGCTTTGGAAGGGTACAGTAACCGAAAAGACGGTCAGCTGCCCATCTGCGCTTCACAGAGCAGATAGATGACAGACCGCGTCGGTCAGCGACTTGTGCCAACGCGGTGGGAGGTATGCGTACTTGTGCCAAAATATTCTCCAGTTTTAGGTGGAAGTTGTCTTTCAGTCAAGTTACAAAACTGGGATCAGCGTCACTTAGGCTTTGAGTTGTTCACCGAGTCCGCATTTTGTCCCGTTTTGCTTAGTCTTCCGATGCAACAGTCTTGATAGGTAGCCAGAGCGATTTGTATTAATATTTCACTTTCAACGCACGTTACAAAGTGAGCCTTAGCATAATTCTACAGGCATTTCAAAACTCAGTATTGTAACATAGCGTGGGGTTTTCAAACACGAATGGCTGGCGACCTGCACCGGTGACCGAACCCAGGGCTTATCCGGCGACGTGACGGAGCTCGGCGTCTGTTTCGGGTTGGATTGCCCGAAGCCAGACCTCCGCAAGGCCCGAAGGATGGGCCCGACTCTCCGACTGCAGGTCAAGGATGGATGAACCAACTAGTAGACTCTGTGTAAGGTACGGAACTCCTTCATCGATCAAGAGGAACTGCTGCAGCTCTAAAGGCAGAACCAAAAGTTTGGCCTAAATTTCTTCGGATTGATGTTGTGCCTTGATGTATCACACCTAATCTCTTTGTGGTATTGAGCAGGCTTGCTGAGGTGCTTGGCTGGCAGATCACTACCGGTGCCCATGGACATCGCCATGACTGGAAGCCATACACGGCCCCGAGCCCGATGACAATTAGTAAGAAACCCGCCGTGGCAAACGCATCCACGGAGAGTCGGGATTCGCGAGCCCGTGAAGCACCGAGGTGCGAAGAAGCTCGGTCCTGTCGTCCCAACTCTGAAGCTCAAAAAACATCCCATGATTACTAGTATGGGGGAAAGGCTGGCGGGAGGAAACACGCTGCGAGTCGCGGCGACACCGACGCGTAGCACAGGGCTTAGACTGATTGGATAGCAGGGCAAAAAGCCACAGTCGGCCGCTTTGAACAGTGCGTCCCCCTCCAAGGCCGATATTCCACGAATTCAGCCCCCTCCCCTCCGTTTCGAAGGCGCGTGCGTATCATGTGTGTAAGTATGCGCGGACGTCCGACTCGGGTCCTCCTGCAGCCGGTGCAGCTTGTCGGAGATCGACGTAGAGGGAACGACCGGGAGGATTTTAGATTGGGGCTCGTAAGGGCGAATAGCAAAATGTGCGAAAACGACGAATATGTCGTGAAACCAAGTCGGTCCCGGGAAGGATTTCGTCCAGTAGTTCGGCGCCACGCGCGGTTCGCAGCACTCCATAAAGACGCGAACTGCCCCTCCCCCGCAACTTTTTTGTTTGTTGCTTTTATTACGACTTGCTGCATTTCTCTGAACTAACTGCTGTACGACTATACCAAGCCATTCTTATTAGAGATCACCCATCTCATACGCCCACAATGACTCTCAAGGCTTCCTCCGGGGTCTGCAGGCCCTCCGAGCTGGCGCACTTCGTACTCCGCACGAACAACCAGGAGAGGCTCGTCGACTTCTACACCAAGTTCCTCAACGCGCGGGTCGTGCACACGAGCAGCCTCATCACGTTCTTGACCTGGGACCACGAGCACCACCGCATCGCCATCCTCAACGACCCCAACGCGGTCCCCAAGCCGGACAACGCGTGCGGCATGGATCACTTCGCGTTGACGTTCAACTCTCTGGGCGATCTGCTGCAGAGCTACCGCGCGAGGAAGGAGATGGGGATCGAGCCGATGTACTGCGTCAACCACGGCATGTCGTCGAGCATGTACTACCGCGACCCGGACGGAAACAAGATCGAGACGCAGGTGGATGCGTTTGAGAAGCCGGAGGACGCGGTCAAGTTCATGGAGAGTCTGGAGTTTGGGCGGGATCCGAGAGGCCCGAGGTTCGATCCGGAGGAGTTCCTCAAGAGGTTCGAGGCTGGCGAGGACGAGAAGGTGCTGATGCAGCGCGGGTACGTCCATGGGATGAATGCCGAGGCCGAGGTAGCTGCTTGAGGGTGGGGTGAGAAGGAGTAAGAAACGGATGGCGCTTTTCAAAATCGAGTTGGCATTAGGCTAGCACAATCATGGGCATTGACGAAACAGGTTCTCTGGGACTTTGCATTGGGAAATTGCGACAAAGCACAGGTTATGGTAGCAGACCATTGAGACCATCGAATTCCAGGTTTTACACTTCATTGGTCTTCTTGTGTGAACTCTGGACATGTTTTTCGTAGCTAGTGATTTCAATAATGTCCCGGAGAGAAACAAGTCCACAGAGAAACATTTACTTCACACTCGGCTGACATCATTCCCGTGATGATAAAATCGAGTCTTTTGATGTTGACTTTCCAATTGCTATATTGACAGATTTACTTATTGGTCGACAGGAGATACTGGTCTGAAGAGTTGAGTAGAGATCGGTCGGCGAATGGATTAACTTGCAGAACGAGAGACGGAAGTTTTATTACTTCTAAAATGTTGGCATTTCGCTTCACATGTTGACCGTAATACTCGGCACTCGTAGTTTGATTTTATTTCCTTCTCTATTCTTATGACAATTCAATAGCTAGAGCCATCAGGTACAAACAGCCAAACACTCCAAGATGTCTGTTGCCTGCGATAATGACAACTTACGGCATTTTAATGCAAAGTTGGCAAGAGCTTTGGTGAAGTGTTTTATCTACTTCTAGACAGATGCGAACCCCCAGCCAGACCCTAGCTGTAAGTGTTGCCAGGACTGGGTAGCTTGTTATAGGAATTCTCTCGATTCTATCCCCAATTTCACACAATGACAAGCTGCGTCGGTGAGTTGTTCGAGACATGGCACAACTCAGACCCATTTGTTCGACGTCCTGAAACTTCGAGCATGTGTATGGAAAGCAGACGCCCACAAACACAGAACACAGAGATAGTTGAGAATAACTTGCCAATGCTACCTTGTTTAAGCATCTGTTTCGCCTCCGCCTACCATGCAAGCGGGGTATTGAGTTCTCAAGACAAGGGCTCCCGGGCGAATAGTTGGAGACGTTTGACAGGGCGAGGGGATTGGAGAGCATTTGAGACTGAATCAAGATCGATTGCATCATTATCTGCTGATATTCCGCTGGCTGAAGATACAAAACATCCAGCCTCGATTCTCTAGTCGACGATGCCTCGGCCAGTGACAAGTAAGAATGTTTCGAGAACACATGCCTAAAGTTGGTGTGCCTGAATGCTACCACGATTCGCAGTTCGGGCGATAAAGGATGACAACTGTCTAGGCTGGGAAGCTCTCGTGGCAGGAGGCTAGACACGCATGCTAGGTTGGCTATGCGTCATATGCAAAGTCACATTGACCGTCACGAACCTTGACTAAAGGCTAATGAGTTGGTCCAAGGCGGGCTCAGGGCTGGGCAGGTCTCAGACAGGAGGCCGTTCTCGGAGATATCGGATTTGCCAGGCGCAGGGCATGGATGACGAGGGTCGTCTCAAGTTTCCAGCCGGTACCGGCTGCTGCTCTGCGTGGTTCTAGGAAGAAGGGTGAAAAACACCGAAAAATGCTTAGCAATCAGATACACGGCCGCGATGGGGTATTCCGAGTTGTTCACGCACCGCCGAGCAGGTTGTTGGAGCCGCCGAACAGCTCGGAGGTAGAGGATCATGCACCGGCGGCTCACCGGTCCTCGGTCTGTCATGTGAGTCAGGGTCCGCTCGGTGTGTCCAATTAGGTAAAAATGCCTCGGTGAGAACAGCCAATGGGGGAGCGTACAATTGGGCCGGCCGATCCAGGCGCGGCGGGGTGGGGCTCCGACCGCCCAAGGGCCCCACAGTGCGGTGCGTACTAGGTAGGTACCTAGGTAAGGTAGGTACCTACCTAAGGAAGGAGGGAAGGACGGAAGGAAGCACTGATGTTTTTTTTGCACTGATGTGACTCTGATGGTTCCCGCTCCCGTCACTCCCCCCACTTTTGAGTGCTGGATTTGGCTGAGCGTCTCTCCCGGCGACTCTTTCTGCCAAACCCCAACAAATCTCGACGCTCTCGATGCTCGACGCTCGACGCTTGTGACACCCGTTCACCAGCACCCTTTCTCCCTGCTCTTTAGGGACAACCTTTTCTTGGATATGACATAGCCTGCTTCTCATGTCTCTGGGTGGGTACGAAGCCAAGAGAGCAGGAGCGTCGCAGGATTCTCCCCAAGCCGCCGAAGTGTGTCACCTCTCGACTCCAAAACCCAAACCTTCGTGATCCTTTCCTCTGCCGGCCTCTTCTCGACCGCCCGACCCTCAAGCGACGAAGCCATCGCGCCCTGCCGCAGCCATGGAGAATACGGAGCACATCTCGCCGGCGAGCCAGCAGTCGAATCCCACGACGCCCGCGCCAGCAACGAACACCAACCCCCACCACTCGCCCGCCTCTCCGACCGCAGCCAACGACTTCCCCGCCCTCCACCGCCATGGCGCGACGTCGATACCGCCCGATCAGCCCGTTGCCATGACGGCTTCCGGCATGCCCGCCCTGAACCCGCGCAGCTGCGTCACCTGCCGCCGGAGAAAGGTCCGCTGCGACAAGCAGATGCCATGCAGCAACTGCCGTCGCGCCGTCATTCAGTGTATTTTCCCCGCCCCGGGGCGCGCCCCCCGCCGACCGAGGCCGAAGGACCCCAACGCACCGCCCAAGAACTCGAGCGAGCGCGAGGTCGAGCTGATGAAGCGCCTGCGCAAGCTCGAGGGCATCGTCGAGGAGCTGAGCGGCCAGATCGAAGTCGAGAGCGGCACGGGGAGCAACAGCGGTCGTCAGAATTCGAGCACTGGGAACTCCCCTGAGACGCTTGGCAACGATGTGACAATGGGCAACGACGCTTCGTCTGAGCGAAGTCGGGCCTCGCAGGCCGCTATTGCGCACATGGCTGCGTTGAGGGACGAGATTGCCGCGGGCGCCAAGTTTGCTACCGAAGTAGAAGCAAAGCGGGCGACAGAGCCCAAGCAGCCAAGCGTCGGCAAGCAGTTCGGCAGGCTCGTACTGCACGACAACGGCAGGACGAGTCGATACGTGAGCAGCGCATTCTGGTCCAAGCTCAATGACGAGGTCGGTAGTCCACGTCCACGCCGTTTTCGTTCCTATCACTGACAAGGGTACCGCAGCTTGACGAACTACGAGAACAAACGCATATCCTAGACGTACAATCCGACGAGTCGGAAGACGAAGACACGCCTGACCACTCGCCCCTGCAGGCCCCCGACGCATCGGCCGACCACCATGCCTTTATTCTTGGGTATCGCTCGTCAGATGTCGACCTGCGCAAGCTGCACCCTTTGCCGTCGCAAATACCCTTCATGTGGCAGGTCTACCAGGAGAACGTGGAGCCGTTGCTCAAGATTCTGCACATACCGACCATGGAAAAGCTCATCCGCGCCATGCGACGCAAGATCGACGAGTTGACCCCTGGAAATGAGGCACTCTTGTTTTCCATCTACTACGCTGCCATTACGTCGATGGAAGACGAGGAGGTATGTGTTGCGTCCCGAGATAGACTCAACAGCTGACAGTGTATCCAGGTCGCCAAGAACTTCGGATCCAAGAAGGAAGAAATGCTGTCCCAATATCGCTTCGCGCTCGAGCAGGCCCTTGCGAAGGCCAACTTCCTCAACACTTCGGACATGGTCGTACTCCAGGCCTTTGTTCTGTTTCTCACGCTAGTCCGGCGTCAAGATGACACAAGATTCTGTTGGACACTGACTGGGCTAGCGATTCGTATCGCGCAAGGGCTGGGCATACACCGCGACGGAACGAACTTCAACCTACCGCCATTTGAGACCGAAATGAGGCGCCGACTGTGGTGGGCCATTTGCACCCTGGATCTGCGCTCTGCCGAAGAGCTGGGCAGCGACCTCACCATCATCGACCGGTCTTTCGATACTGAACTTCCGTCAAACATCAACGATTCTGACATTGAGCCTGGAATGACCGAACCGCCCAATTCTCGGCAAGGACGAACCGATTGCGCGGTTTCACTGGTCCGGTACGAGATTTGCGCCTTGTCCCGACGACTACACACCGTCGGGTCGGCCATGGCTGGCGTGTGCCCGCGAGATGCTTCTTCGAGTCTTGCGGAGCGTGAGCGGATGCTTATCGAGGTGTATGATCGCGTCGAAGAAAAGTTCCTGCAGCACTGCTTCACCGACGATGATCCACTGTTTTGGATGGCCGCAATGATCGCACGCGTCATCATGGCTAAAATGAGTCTAGTAATCTACCAGCCGATGCTGTTCCCCGGCAATGGCCACGAACTTTCCGGAGAGATCCGCGATAGACTATTCGTCTCGGCTATCGAGATTGTCGAGTACAACTATATTCTCAATACCGACCCCCGTTGTAAGCAATGGAGATGGCTCTTCCAGACATACCGACAGTGGCACGCAATCGCGTACATCCTAATGGAGGCTGGTCGACGCCCATGGTCAGCCACGTCTGAGCGTGGATGGGAGGCTGTCAACAACACCCTGCGGTTCGACAGGGACCCGGCCGAGATATCCAGGATGGCAGATCACATGGCCGTGTGGGTCCCGCTGCGGAAGCTGAGCGCAAAGGCGACCAAGCACCGCGAGGCAGAGATCGTTCGTCTCAGGGCTGACCCAGAGGCGGCGCGCCAGCTCGACGTCGACGACCGGATGAATCCCATTCCCGCCAGACTCGGCCCTGTGCCTGGTATGGAAGGCGCGCATTTGAAGATTCGATCCCGTTGGAGGCAGCTAGTGCGGACCGAGGGAACCAGCCCGCTGCCTCAGCCGTCCAACAATGCGGCTGCCCCAAGTCAACCCGCCTCGAGCCAGGCACCCGCGGCTCCTCAGAAGACGGTTATGGGACCGCCACCCGTACCGCACAAGGAGCCGGAGTTTATTGACACGGTGATGATGTCGCGAGGTTTCAGCTCAAGCGAGATGTGGGAATATCTGTATCCCGCGGCACAGTCGATGGCTGCGGATCCAAACAATACGCTTTTCCCGCCCAGTGCCACACAACTCTCTTCAACCCAGCCCGCAATGTCGTCTACGGTCCCTTCGCCTGCCCTGTCGAACAATAACCAGGCGACGGAGGCAGAGAGGCGACAGAAGCAGCTCGCTATTGCCGCAACGTCCCAGCCTCAGATTGCATCCTCCGTCACCGACAACCAGCCGCCGTGGCTGTGGTCCGACCCGTTCACGTCGATCAACAACCGCTTCGACGATGTGCCAATAGACGGCATTGACGTCAACATGGACAGCCTGGACGACTTCAACTGGCAAAACTGGCAGGAGAGCATAAAGGGACTCGAGATGGACCCGGACAACTTGCCGGCCAAGGGAGCCTGGTAATCGAACGGAGTCAAGGTCAGTGACAGATGTCGGAATTTCTCCCCTCATGCGGAGGGCTCTTGGAGGGCCGAATAATGATACCCACTGCGAGCAGAGGTAATGACTGAATGACGAAATGTATTTTTACCATCACCCACGCCAACTGTGCACCGTCCCTCCCTTTATCCGCTTCCACTTGTTGGGGGGATAAAACTCGTCCCCCACCCGCGATCTTTGTTCCCATCCACAACCCCTCCCAACCCAACCCAAAACATCACCACCAACCTAGCACAACCTCACAAACAAAACAAAGACCATTCGAGGCTCCAACAAGCAAAAGAACTGGACGATCAGGGAATCGAACCCTGGACCACTCACATGCTAAGCGAGTATTATACCACTAAACCAATCGCCCAAGTTGGTATGATCTAGCCCGGACTTGAACCGGAGACCTTCAGTGAAGCCAGGGCAAACGAGAGACTCAAGATGAGGCTCTGCCTGTTCTGTTAGACTGACGTGATAACCAACTACACCACCAGACCATTTGAATTGTTGTGAGAAACTCCACGGAAGCCCGCTTTTAGGGCGGAGCGTCAGGGTTCAATGGGTCGCGTGGTGAGCTGAGCGCTAAGTCACGGTGGTGGGGAAGGGAGGGGCATCTTGTATGTTGAACAAGAACAATAACTGACTCTTTTGAATTCAAATGATTCAGTGTCGGCCGGCTTTTGTGGTCCACGGGTTGTTACAGATTGTATTCTGCCCCGTAGGTGAAAGGCGGCTTTGTAGTAAACGTGGAAGTGCAGGAGGCAGGCTTTGAGGCTGACAGGCTGTACGCAGGGCGGATTAACTGGCCGCAGCCAGCCACCAAGCAGGCAGAAGGGGCGCTATTGTGGCGCTCTATTCATGCAGGTCCGCCGAGGCCGATTCGTTGGTACCTACGTACCTACCTGAGGTACAGTACCTACTGATTCACACACCCAATTGGAGGCTTCGATGAGTGACTCAACGCTGAGTGAGTTTCTTTTTAAAACTTCAACTCATCCACGACCGTTGCACTTTCACCCCCCTTCTGGGCCATCAACGCATCATCTCTTTGCAGAACTCACCACAAGTCCAAAATCTCAAGTACATCAACAACATGTCTGCCGATCCATTCGCCAACCCCCGCGTCGGAGTCGCGGCCATCATCCAGCGCAAGGACGGCCGCATCGTCGTCGGCAAGCGCGAGAGCAGTCACGGAGCAGGTACGGCCATGAACCATGAACCCATTCAAATCTCGGAGAAAAAAGACCTTTCTATTGTATAGAGGGTGCCGAATCATCGTCTAACGGGAAACAGGAACATGGCAGTTGCCCGGCGGCCACCTCGAGTTCGGCGAGGCCTTCTTCGAGTGCGCGCGCCGCGAGACGCTCGAGGAGTCCGGGCTGAGGGTGAAGCCCCGCAAGGTCGTGGCCGTGACGAACGACGTGTATGCGGATCTGGGGAAGCACTACATTACCGTGTTTGTGAGGTGCGACATGGAGGATGAGGAGGCGGAGCCGCAGGTGAGATTTTTCTCTTGCTTTCCCTTTTTATCCCCATTGCATTGCTTTTGACTACCGTATGTTGAGAGTCGTGATGCTGACTGCCCGGTGATGAAAAGAACCTGGAGCCGGAAAAGTGTTCGGGATGGTACTGGATGACGTGGCAGGACGTCAAGGATATCGATGCTACTTCGACGCGGGAGGGCGGCGGGCAGTTGTTTTTGCCGTTGGCGAATCTCGTGAGGGGAGGGCATGGGTTTCTCGAGGACGCAGCATGAAGCGAATATCGGGCCTTTGAGAGGAGTATGCTTTGGCTGAGAAATACACGAAAAATAGAGGTTGGGGACATGAATCTCTTGAGACGGTCGGTTTTGCGGGACGCGTTATCGGAAACCAATGTTGAGTAAATCAGAATTTGAGTAAGAGCAGCAGCGTAGAAAAAACTTCAGCGGCGCATAAGCGCTTTCTATGCATCTCTCGAAGGGACACTAGGACTCCCACGCGCCGACTTTGTCGCACACTTTACCCAACCTTCCTCTTCAATTCTCACATAATCCATGTTTCTTCATATTCCTCATAATCAACACGTTGAGAAACACCACATGTCAATCCTTCACTAGATGCTTTATGTTTGTGTTACTAGATGACCCTTTGGGGAGCCGGTAGACCAAGTTTGCCAGACCCTCCCCAGCTCTTTCGTCTTCTTGAGTACGTACTTCCCTATCCAGAACACCCCTCCACTTGTGGAACTGAGACTATCCTACCCCCGAGCTGCATCGTTAGTCCGGACTCTAGACTGTATGGATCAGGTACTGATTGGGCAAACTCATGAGGGATCTACTGCCACTTCTCTGCCAAAGCTTGTCTGAATGATAGCCCTCCGTGTAGATCTAGTGACGGTATCATTCATTCTTGCAAGTACTTCTTTAGCCCTTGACATTTGGTGTTGTTCCTCTTTGAAGTATAGGATATTGCGCCTGGTGAACTTCTAGAGACAAGAGAGAGGAAGCATGACAAGCCTTCCCTTGAGCCACCTGGTCTCGGGCGTCGCGCTCGGTCTACCGGCGCCCGGAGAACCTGCGTCCTTCACATATGACTTCACAACCCGCATATACCATGACCAAATATTCGACGACAAGCTTGACAACTCCGATCGGCGATTCGATGCCAAATAGAGTCGTCTATACCCCTTGGCTGCCGGTGGGATACCGAGGCGAGAGAGCCTAGCCCTGCCGTCCCCATCCTCGGATCCCTTTTCCGATCGCTGTATGTTGCAGCTGTAACCCTGACAAATATCCGTACAGGACGTTCCAATTTCGACTTCCAAGCAGACTCGAGTACAGCCTACCAGGTCGCGCCAGAATCCAGTTCTCTACGGCCTAATCGGGAAGTCTGTCCGGCATAGGAGGTAATCCCGACTCGAGTTGCCCTCTGAATCATGCAAGAGATGCGCTCATGCGTGCAGTTATTGCCATCCGCTGCACATAACAACGTGACCTGCCGGAAAAGGTACGATTGAGCAACCTTGTCGTTTCCTCTTTGCAGTAGCCGCGCGCGATGTAGTTGCTTCTACGGGAGGATAGATGTCCCGAGTCGATTCGCTCTCGGTGGTTGGCTCATCCCATCGTCCGTACCCGCTGAAGGCGGACCGCTTCAGATTATCAATTCTCCGAAGAGGGAACCATGATATCATTGGATGGCTTCATCGGGCTATGCAGCAGCGCATCCTGTTGCTGAAGATGAGGCGGTGGCCTGACATGGTGCCTCGCATGAGCAAAGTGACATTGAAGATTGAGTTGCCGGTGACTGTTCCCAACGACGTTCGTCCGACCAAAGATCTTCCTGTGAAAGGTATAAAGCCGGGTCGAATCCTCCTTCCCAAGAAACAGCTCACCACGGCCTACCATCACCAGCTCTCAAAGCCACCTCGTCTCTCGTTCCAACCAGAACCCCCAACCCACCAGCCTCCGACCGCCAACATGCGTGCCTCCACGACCTACGCCTCCATCCTCAGCGTCCTCTCCGCCACCGCGGTGAACGCCCAGTGCGCTTCCGGCGTCCACATCATCGCCGCCGGCGGAGTCTTCGAGAACGACCTCAGCAAGATCAACCAGTTCGTCTCGGCGCTCCAGGCCAAGGTTCCGGGCTCCGACGTCGAGGCTGTCTCGTACCCGCCCAGCATCTACGAGCCGTACACCTCTTCGCAGGCCGCGGGCCTCGCCTCTGCCGTGAGCCTGGCTACGAGCTACGCGCAGAGATGCCCGGATACCCGCATTGTTCTGGCCGGACGTGACAAGGTCAGATTGCGCCGAAATCCTGAATCAATGGGCCGTGAGTTAACGGGATGAACAGGGCGGCCACGTTGTCATGGATGCCGTGTGCGGTGCCAGCTCCGACCAGTTCAAGGCCACAGACCCCCTACCTTCTGCTGTTCTCGATAAGAGTCAGTCCAAACCTGCTGAATACTTTGCCCTAGAACGTTGCTGACTTTTTTTGCAGTCGCTGCTGTGGTCACTTTCTCGGACTACAGCTGGATTCCTGGCCAGCAATGGAGCAGAGGTGACGCCACTGGACCCTCGGTAAGCCGATTACACTGTACAAACCCGACATGGGATAAGGTTCCCGAGGCTGTCGACTTTGTCGTCTCCAAGCTGAACTAGATGTGCACTCTCGGACTGCGCAAGTAGGATCTGAGTTGCTCTCGTGGGGGCGCGTCCTAGTGCCAGTTGAGTGTGGCGCGATGCAATGTTGTTGCGGCACATGGGATCTTGGCAGTGGACTCTGGAGAGAACAGACAACTAGGAGGCCTCGTGTTAAGACCCATTATAGAGAACCACAGTCCAGGGATCAAAAGGACTGGCAATAAACATGAACTTTCTCTACCTCTGCTGAACGAATCGACGAGGCATCCCGCTGGCCAAAGTGCTGCACTCAAGTCAAAGACATGCCAAGCATCCGTAGCCCCCAAATCTCCAAAATAGGCGATTGGTTTATTATCCCAATCGAGAGAAAGTTGCCGCTGAAACTATTGCCTTTTTTGACTCAGAGCACAGATCGGCGGTCAGCTGATCCCGGCGACCCCAAACTACCCCAACAGCTTGACCTCCCCTGAACTGAACTCATCAATTATCCATCCCTGCCGCCTTTGATTTTCCTCTGTCAAAGATTCCTTCATCTCACTGCCACGCAGTCCTTGGGTCGAAGGACTTGACCACAGAATGCCAACAGCATTACCTCGACCATCGGCCACCGTTGCGACGGAGACGGAACCTCTACTTGCCGACTGCGAGAATGATGTAACCGACAGCGCCGAGTCACAAGTAGGCTTGGACGAGAATGGAAGAAATTCGGAGGACGTCACCTGGAGAGTCGCCGCGGCGGCTTGGTCGTTCTTTGTGGCGGGACTCTTTACTTCGACCATTGGTGTCACGATCCCTCATCTTCAAGAATACTACCGACTCTCGGACATTCACGTATCCGCCATCTTTCTCGTCGGACCCGTCGGCTACATCATCGCGTCGCGTCTCAATGATCCCATCCACACGAGACTCGGACAACGCGGAATCGCCGTCATCGGACCGATCTGTCACCTCTTCTACGCGACGATCGCTGCCCTTCGCCCACCCTTTCCGGTCCTTCTGGCAGCCGCTGGCGTTGGCGCGTTCGGGATAGGACTCATCGACGGATCTTGGTGCGCCTGGGTCGCCGCACTCAGGAAAGCAAACACCCTTTCAGGCTTGTTGCATGGGTCGTTCTCTACCGGGGCGGCCGTCTGTCCCTACCTTGCTGGCATCATGCTGTCTGCCGGAAGCGATCTGTGGTATCAATGGTTCTTTGTGTTGGTGCGTCCAACGAATTACTTCAACAACAACAATAACACCATTTTTTTCGTGCAGCTGACTGTTTCTAGGCTGCCGCAGCTGCTACTGAAGTGATCATTCTGGCCTGGGCATTCAGACGCGAGAACGCCGACAGATACCACCTCAGCAAGATACACCAGGAGTCGGCCGTCAATCCAGCCGATAAAGGCGCCATCCTTCGGTACACTGCAACTTGGGTCTACGCCGCGTACTTGCTGGTCTATGTTGGCGCCGAGTGCACGATATCCGGCTGGATCGTGGCATTTATGCTGCGCGTCCGGCATGCCAGCACATACGCGTCAAGCATCTGCTCTTCCGGATTCTGGGCGGGCATGGCAGTGGGACGCCTGGTCCTGGGCGCCGTGACGGACAAGCTCGGCGTCAGACGGGCGGTCGTCATCTACCTCATTCTCGCACCCGTCTTTACGGTGCTGTTCATCCTCATCCGCGTGTTGTGGTTCTCGGTGTTCTCGATGGCATTGCTAGGCTTCGTCATGGGGCCACTGTTTCCGTCCTGCATCGTTCAACTGGTGAACTTGCTGCCAAAGGACTTACATGTGGCTTCGGTCTCATTTGTTGCTTCTCTTGGTCAGGTAGGCGGCGCTCTGCTCCCGTACATGCTGGGGGCCATCACGCAGGTTGCAGGTTTGCAAGTGTTTCAGTACATGCTGCTTGTGCAGTTTGCCATTCTACTCGTTATGTGGGTTGGCTCATTCAGACTATCAGCTGCAAAAGAGCCTGAAGCTGATCTGGTGCGTGACGGGGAGCAAGACTAATGCTTCACATTCTGGCCGTGGGTATCGCCGGATTAAACTTTTTATATGGCTTAGAAATATAGGCATGATATTGCTGGAACATAGACGTCCATTCGTCTTCAAACCATCAATGGCGGTTAGAATCCTTCCTCGGCTTCGGACCTACACACCCCTCTAAACCCGAGAACAAGAAGAGATCGGAGAAAACACGACATCGCTAAGTCCGTGACGGAACCAAAGCGCCTCCGCCCTGCGTCAGCAATCACACTACCTTGGTAAGGTAATCATCGGTAGGTGTTTGCGTCACAGGTTCTCATGTCTTTCCAAATGCCTCTAGGGCGTGTTGGGGACGTCTCAAGACAAAATGTCCCATCTTAAAGCTCAGCATCTCCTTCATCCACCCTAAATTGCGTTGCGTATCTATCACGACCAGCAAGCAAGATGACGGCCACAGAGGCACCAAAGATGATGAAGGCGGTGATCTGCGCATCACCAGGCCCGGTTTCCGTGCTCAGGATCCAAGAGACATCTACGCCCACCCCACAAGCAGGCCAAGTTCTGATTGAAATTCTTGGATTCGGCATCAATAGATCTGGTACGGCCTCCGGTTTCTACTTTTTGTGGGTTTCACCGTATTGACATAAATGCAGAGATGTTCACCCGACAAGGCCACTCCATGTCTTCGGGAGTGTCGTTCCCCCGGATCATCGGCATAGAGTGTATCGGCACCATCGCTGCTCATCACACCCCGGCCACTGAAACCGGGCCTCTCCCGATCGGCGCCCGGGTGGCCACCTGCATGGGAGGTCTCGGCCGCCAGATCCCCGGGTCGTACGCCGAATACGTCTGCGTGCCGGCCGAGAACGTCCGGCGCATTCCGCCGACTAATCTCCCCATCGCAACTCTGGCTTCCTTGCCCGAAATGATCCAAACAACCTATGGTTCTCTCACGGCGGGCTTAGACTTGAAGCGCGGAGAGAGCCTGCTCATCCGGGGCGCGACGAGCTCTATTGGTCTCTGTGCGATACAAATGGCACGCTATCTCGGGGCCTCTCGCATCGCCGGCACGACGCGTAGCCAGACGCGGGCTCAGATGCTCAAGAATCACGGTGCGGATGAGGTGTACGTGGACGACGGCGACATCGAATCTCAGGTCTCTGCGAGCGATGGTGGCAAATTCGATAAGGTACTCGAGCTTGTCGGCACGACGACGTTGCGTGACAGCATACGCTGTGCCAAGGACAGGGGGACAGTGTGCATGATCGGGATCCAGGGCGGCGAGTGGGAATGGGCCAAGTTCTCTCCGTTCGCGGACCTGCCAAACCGAGTTCGCCTTTCTGTGTATTCTGGGGGCCCGGAAGATTTTCGGTCTTGTCCGTGGGATGAGCTAGTCGAGGCTGTTGATGCCGGGCAGATCAAGGTTCCAACAAGAGCTTTCCAGCTGGATGAGATTTCAAAGGTGCATGAAATGTTGGAGGCTGGCGGTGGGGGCGAGAAGCTGGTGGTAGTTGTCTCTGAAGATTAGTATTTGACTGAACAAGCAGGCAATTTCAAGTCGAGAATCCAGTGATAATTGCGCACTTGGGAGTAAATCTCTATTGATTGAATGGCTAAAGTCCAGCTATAAACGTAGATCAAACATCAACGCTTGATATGCCTGTAAATGCAGTCTAAGGTTCTCATTGAGTATGTTCTTTGACTATTCGTAGACATAGCAGTAAGGTCCATCCAAAGTGTCCAACAAGCTTCCGAGAGTGGTTGGTTCCACGCCCAAGAAAGGCAGCTCAATAATGTCCTCCAGTGTAGCGTTCCGGCTGGGTGGGCTGTTAGCAAACGTAATCGTGCCGGAAATTGTCTTGGCCTGGTCCAGATGCAGCGCCTGCCACAGCCAGAACATGCGGTCAACCATGGTATGATGCAGATAGAAAGCCGGGTCGACGACACCAGAGTAGAGATCCGAGTTGGAGCCCGAGATCGTCTGGTGGCCACCGGAATGAACACCCGGGAGATCGTTGCTCTGGCTGTCGACCGTTGATTGGAAACCGGCAATGTCCTTGGCCGTCTCGCGGATGGTGGCGTTGAGGAAGGCGTCCTCGGTGTAGATGCGCGTCGCGAGCCAGTTGCTGAGGTCGCGGGTCACGCAATGGGGGTTGTAGCGAAGCTTCTCGGCGGTACCGACGCCGATGATGCCGTCTTGTTGGGGCTGGACGGGGCCAAGGTTGGCAGAAAGACTGAGAGGTATTAGTTTCTGGCTGCAGTTTGATGTCTAGTGAGTTACTGGCAACATACTTGGCAAAGGGGCCAGTTGCGATGCAGCCACCTCCTAGTCCGGAGGGGATGTGAAGGCCAGCAGAACCTATGGATCCGTTGTGCGGCACAAAGATGCCATCGGAGCCCATGCTGGTCTCCGAACCGTCAAAGACTGGAGACTTGCGAAGATTGTCTTGGCTCGAGAACCAATTCCAGTACTATACTGCGTTAGTGGCTTGGGATAGAACTCTGATATAAGAAGTGGTCAGCTACGTACCGGAAGGTATCCGGTGTAACCGCATTCGTTCCTCAGGGCCAGTTCGTAAGACCAGATGTAGTGTCTGTGCCATCCCAGAAAGTTGCCCTGAGCCTGTCAGCATACTACCAGGGGCATCAATGTCAAAACGAGAACACTAACAGTAACATGGACACTCATAGTCTGGTTGATGTGCTGGGCAGCGAAATCGTCGTATCGAACACGGGCACCGGTGTTGAGGGCCGGGTCAGTCTTGGATGGCAGGGAGACCAAGCACTTGACGGCGCTGATGTACTCCTTTCTCTCATTTCTGCTCAAAGACTCCCTGCCATTCGTGTTCGGGTCAGCCGTGACCTTAATCTCGAAACTCACGGAAGGTGCCAAGGTTGTCGACAATTATACTCACCAGTTCTTGCGAACTCCTGCATTCTCCAACGTGCATGTGCTGTTTCTCTTCAAAACTGCCTCGGGTTCGGCCTCTGTGATTGCAGCGGAAGCTCGGTCCTGGACTGGCTGGACAAAGTCTGTCTGATTACTCGCGGCTTGAGTCAAAGTTGGAGCACTCAAGAGCGCAAGAGCTACCGCTCGAAAGTTGAATGTGTGCATGTTGAATGAAAAATCAAGAAGTCGCGGCAGAACAGACGATTGAGTTCCTCGAGGATTGCCTGAAAGCCCACGGGGATACTGAATGTAAGCACTTCGACTTGCCTTCTATCATCCCGGGACCTTATTTATATTCGTGCTGCTATGAACCGGAGCCATCCGTAAGACTAGTCCGATACTCCCCGGTAGCGCCTGCTATTCTGGGGCAGAGATCCGATCACGTTGTAGGGCGCCTGACGCTACCCGAAGTGTAGATCAGATGTAACCCTCTCCGGCGACATATATACAATCGGAAGCTGACAAGTTGTGTGGGAATGATGTGCATCAAGCGAGCGGCAAGCGACATGCAGCAACATAAGCATAAGACAATGTTTAGACAATGTGACTCTCTAATGAGTTGAGTTAAGAAGAAATCCGGCCCCCAGTGAACACTGAATCCGTCATGTCCTGGTTACTTGAAAGTTCACAGATCATCCGAAGTCGATATCTCAAGATTTACACCTACCATCGCACACCAAGCTTCGCAGAGAGATTGAATATGAACCCGGATCTAATTTGGTTCCTCGTTAGAAAATGATTAATCATTTGTGATCATGCATGTTAAACGGCTGGGATTGGGTTACTTAGACTTGGCTTGGCTCAACGTTGATCGACCAAGGCAGATGTAAGCATCATCCGGTTCGGATCTCGGTCGAGTTGACTGCTTTGTGGACCATAGAGACTCAAGCCGCCCTTGGCATTGGGGTCTTTACAGGCCTTGCATCGCGTATTAATGGCTCGACAATAAGTCCTGTCCGAAATATAACCTGCTTGTAGTTCAAAGAGGGTAGGAAGGTTGCATCAAGACCCCGCTGTGCGCCCGTCATCGGAGTTGTCTATCCAGTCGCCTGATGGGTACAGAAGCGAGCGTCGGGTAAGCTTAAACCGGAAAGCAAGCGGGATCGCCCTTCTAGGCTGCCAAGCCCGTCTTCGTTCTGCATAACTTTTGTGAGAATGGCACAATGGAAAGAGCAGGGGCAAGGAGTCAGTCAGTGGGGGCGAATTCGTACGATCGTAATAAGAGTTGATTGCGCTGCCTGCACTCGTTTATCCACACCGGCCCAGACCGCTCGGGCTTCTCCTGCTCGTCCTCATCGCCTCATCTCCTCAGCGGCTCTCTGCTGCTGTTCGGCTGTCCCTCATCATCTTCCGTCCACCAGAACTCCGTCTTTTTCTGGATCCCCGGTTCTAATGGGATGTCGCTACTCGAGCTTCTCGTCTCCGAGCGCCGGCTGAGGGCCGAGCGGATCATGGTAGAGGGGACTTCGAACCGATCGCCTCGGAGCTTGCTATTGAGATAGCCCGACTCGGTAGGATTGGTCCGCCCGGTTGAGCCGGGTATCGCGTGGGCGTCGTTGCTGCCGAAGAAATGGGCCCATATTGATCGTGAGAGGGCCAGGTTTGCAGCGATGATGCCAAGGTAGAGTTCGAGGTTCGACCAGATACCAGCGACACAGTATGCCCCTAGAACGGATATGACCAGCTGTGGTTTCGAACAGGAGTCTCGAGACTTACAGCTGAGATCTGTAGTCGAAATTCCCAGAGACGCGGCTCTTGCTACGCCAAAACCTGTCGCACTAGAGTATCATTAGCAATCGGCACGATTTGACGGGTGGAATCTGCTGCTTCTTGGCGGCCCGAAGGTCGCCAAAGACTGCGTCAAGGTCCTGAGGCTGACTTACGCAAGACCAAGGCCCATCAGGAGACTGACCGACATCTTGGTCCGCCTGGGCATGTTGACGTTCCATATCACCGCAAGAGGGAGAAGCGAGCAAATCAAATCCGTCAGAACGGAAAATGCTGAACAAAGCATCGTTAGTTAGGCACCTTTGCAATAGTCAAGTTTCTATTAGGGCACGATAGAAACAGGGTCATGGCCCAGCCGTTCATTCTCTGCTCTAATAAATAGGGGCAACTTACAAATGGTAGCGTAAATGGAGTAGATTCGGATCTCCGTCGGCCAGCATTTGGCAGATGCTCCCCTCCAGAAGCCAGCCGGTCGACATTCTGCGATCAGGATGATGACAACGCCAAAGTTGGTGACCAACACGCCAGCCATGATAATGTACAGCAGAATTTTCAAAGGCTTGGTGTCTTTGATCCGCAGAATCAACAAACAGATAGAGACCTTGAGAAATGCCACCGCAACAAACAGCAGGATCTGTCCCCACCACCCGTACATGTTGATCATCATGTAGTCGTAATCGCTGAGGTAGACGCGATGTCTACCGTTGCCGTGTTCGGATTGTTTGACCACGATAGCGAATCGTGCAATTGACGTCGCGCCCGCGAAGATTATCGTCCAGTCGTCCCATCCAAGCTTCCGGTTTGCTATCCGTACCCATATTCGGAGGCTGGTGGTGATGATGAGCAACGCTGTTAGGACGGCTGCGAGCCCTACGGATATCGGACCGATGTTTTCGTCAGGAGGGAGTGCATCGTCTCGTTGCAGCAAGCCCCTCGACATCGTGAGGATGTCTGTGAGATGTCCCATGGTTAACTCGATCGCGTTGAAGCGATGAGGAGCGACTGCTTGTTGTCGGGAGGTGTCTCGAGACACAAAGTCCGTAGAATCTTACAATCCAGGGGAAAGCTTCGGGACCAGTCCCTATATGGCACCCTCAAGCCGCAACCGACAGCCTGTTTTAGCAGCCCGCTATGATACACACACATATTTGACAAGGACTTTGCGAGAACAAGCAAACAGTTCGCCTGCTTGCCCAGGGGAGAGCAGGGTAGGAGCGTGGCGCGCGCGGGGGCCCCCAGATATTGCGACACCACTCGGCCGGTATTGTGACTCGAACTTGCAAAGGGTCTTTTTGACTTTCCGCACCTTGTCCTCTCTGATAGCAGGAACATGCAGCAGAAAGCCCTGCGCGCGCGGAATGTGGAAGCTCTTGCTCTGCAAGCCTGCCATGCAGCCGCATGGGGAGGTTCTCAGGACCCTGGCCAGTTTCTTGCAGGCCTCTGACTCGCATTCAACTCCACCAGAGGTCTGGGCATTATTTCACGAAAAACGAAGGAAAAAATGTGAGATCGGTAAAGCCCCAGACTGACCCAAAGGTTTAGAACGTGAAGAAAACGTACTGCGCCGCAAATGAGACATGACAGAGTATTTTCCGCATGAAGTGCCGGTTTGTGGGGGTGGTAAGACTCACTGGCACCAGACTGTAAAAAACACCGTCCCTCATACGACATCGTTATTTGAACAGCATTCTAGAGGGTTTATCTTTCTCGGAAGACGAGTTGTGCTGATATTTGGCTCTATGTCGCCGGCCGTTTTGTCGCTTATCCGGCTCCCGTTTGACGTGGAGCTTCATCGCTCAACTGCGTCGCATCCGTCATACAAGGATCCAAAACCACTACTTCTGGGGCCAAGTATTAGTACTCAGGACTTTCCGTATGAACGGACCAGCTCGCTCTCTTCTGGCCTTGGAATGTGCATTTTGTCGAGTCCACAAAGCCCACAAGCACATGTCAATCTGGTGCCATCCATCTTAGTCAGTGTAATTCCTCAGGGAGAAAACATCGCAAGGGAACGACAAAGAAAACGACAAGAACGCGGTAGTTCTTCGGAACTTTTCAGGTTCCAAGTAGCTTATCCACATTCTTCAGCAGAGCTGACCTCGCCCCTTTCTGCGCCGCCTTGGCGCACCGTGGTGCTCACTGGGATTAGAAACCACCAAGGCCAAGCCTCTCATGGCCGTGTCAGCGTGCCAATGATTGCCAGGCAGCAATTCTTCCCGCAGCTGCCGCAGTCGCTGCCGGCGTGGAGCCGGTGCCGGTGGACACGACCGGGGTAAACTGCCGAATCCTTGCTCCAACGCCCGAGAGCAGTGTCTTCTCTTGTCTCCAAGGACATGGGCGTCGAGAGGGACCAAGGCACTGGACCCAGCCGCCAGTCAAGGTTCCGGGGGCGTCCAATATCTCGGACGGGTTCTTGAGCGATGGAACCTCACCTCGAGTCTAACCCCACCCAGGGAATGACCACCAGTTGACCGACCAGTTCCCTCGACCGGTTCCTCGGCTGATTCGTCAAGTCGCCCAATCTTCTGTAATGTTGTGATACCTCAGCAAGGGCAAACATTGGCGCACATGGAAAACGCCCTGCCTCTCCAGGGATCGGAGCCTGGTGATGGGTCAGCCTGATTGAGTCCACGGCAAATTGAAATCTCTTTATCGCGCACCGACTCGTCATGGGCACCCTGGACCTCTTCATACAAAAGGTTGACGGAACCTGATCCGGAGCAACCGTACGAACCTCACCCCCTCGTGTTTAACTGACTCGAGGCTATCTAAGCTCGTGTTTGGGCAACCTTTGATCGTCGTCGACACCCATCTCCCGCGACGTTCGTGCCACCCCCTGATCCCGACAAGTGTGCGTTCTGTCTCACCTTCACAGCCCTACCCGCTTGCGAACATGCTGGGTAGTTCGCGTCTAAAATCATAACTCACATGGCGCACAGACATCGAACCCTCCCAGCCCGTGGATCAACATGCTTCCCGTTGTTCTAGCCACGTCCCTGCTGGCGGCCGTTGCTTCGGCAGCACCCACCCGCTCCTCCGCTCAGGCCTACGACTACGTACGTGCGCTGCTGTTCCCTTGGCTTGTCAAGAGTGGTTGAGAGTCTGATCACCATGTCTGTAGATTGTCGTCGGCGGCGGTACGGCTGGCCTGGCTTTGTCGACCCGCCTCAGCCAGGGTCTGCCTGATGCCACGGTCCTCGTCATTGAAGCTGGCGAGTCGGGCCTTGGTGACGAGCGAATTGAGATCCCTGGCCGCAGAGGCTCAACCTTTGGTACGAAGTATGACTGGAACCTGACAACCGTGCCTCAAGAGGGGTCAAACGGACGCGTCTGGGTTCAGACTCGAGGTCACGTTCTGGGTGGAAGCTCGGCGTTGAATCTGTTTTCGTACGACAGGGCGTCTGCTCATGAGTATGATGGATGGGAAGAGCTTGGAAACCCGGGCTGGAACTGGAACTCGATGCGCGCGGCTATGATGAAGTCCGAGAACTTCACATCGGCCAACACGCAGTACTACACCGGAAGCGAGGGCCTAGGAGACTCAGGTCCCATCAAGGCATTGATCAACCGCCTAATTCCCGAGCACCAGGCCCCCTTGATTCCTGTCATGAACAGCCTCGGGATTGAGACGAACCTGGAGTCCTTGAACGGCAACCCCCTGGGCGTTCTCTACTCCCCCAACAGTATCGAACCGACCCACTACAACCGTTCATACAGCGCCAACTCCTATCTTCCCCTGGCCGGATCGAATCACTTTGTCTTGACGGAATCCAAGGTGGCCAAGGTGAACCTTGAGTCGGTCTCCGACGGAGCCCAGCGTGCGACTGGTGTTACCCTTCTGGACGGCACCGTTCTGACCGCGCACCGCGAGGTCATTGTTTCAGCCGGTGGCCTTCTCAGCCCCTCGGTGCTCGAAAACTCGGGTATCGGTAGAGCCGACGTTCTCTCGGCTGCAGGAATCGAGCAGATCGTCGATCTCCCAGGCGTCGGCGAAAACCTCCAGGACCACATTCGAATCCAGAGTTCCTACGAACTGAGCAAGAACTACACCGGTTATGATCGTCTCAAGTACGACACTACTTACGCGGCCGAACAGCTCCAACTTTGGTGGGAGGGCAAGACCTCGCAGTACGGCTACTCTGGCAGCGGATATGCCTTTACGAACTGGAACCAGGCTCTCGGGGACGATGGCGAGGCCGACTTGCTTGCGCTTGCCAACGAGGCTGTTAGCACTTCCGAGAGCATCGTCGAGCAGAAGAAGCTCCAATGGCTCAACGACACTACGGTACCGCAACTTGAGATTCTTTTCAGCGACGGCTACACCGGTGTGAAGGGTTATCCTACGCAGGGAAGCGAGGGATACGGCAAGGACTACTTGACTCTCATCGCTGCTATTATGCACCCTCTGAGCCGCGGAAACGTTCACATTAACCCTGCCGATCCTCTCGGACCCCCTCTAATTGACCCCAAGTACCTGTCTCATGAATACGACTTGCGAGCCGCGATCCAGGCCATCAAGAAGTGTCGTCAAGTCGCGCTGACTGAGCCCCTGCGATCGACTTGGGTCTCTGAGTACGAGCCTGGGTTGAGCACCGAGACGGATGCGCAGTGGAGGGACTTCGCCCTCAAGACCACCTTGTCCATCTACCACCCCGTTGGATCCTGTGCAATGCTTCCTAAGAAGGACGGAGGGGTTGTTGACCCGACGCTCAAGGTTTACGGGACGACGAACCTGCGGGTCGTTGACGCCAGTATCATGCCCGTCTTGATCTCGGCTCACATCCAGACTGCCGTCTACGGAATTGCCGAGAAAGCCGCCGAGATCATCATCGGAGAGGCTACGAAATGAAGAGTCCATGAAATGTCATGAAAGTATCAGAATATGCTGAGAAGCTACGACATATGAGTCTAATGAATGATAATCGATTATTTAAAGATCCAGTTCTGTCTGACAAGTTCCCAGTATTTGATGCACGCAACCACCCCGTCTTGCAAAGTCGTTTGCTTCAAACATGTGACTCTGCCCACTCTTTGAGCCACGCCTGCACAAACTCAACCTCGAATGCTTGGGCCTCCTTCACGGGCCCCGGCGGGAGTTCATCGGTAGTCTCGTTCTTGAAGATGCCATTCTCATCCCAGTGGTGGACGGCCCCTCCACCAATGACGAGGTTCGGTTCCTCGATCGTCGACTCGGGACGGGGCAGACCGATCTTGTTGGGGGTTGCCTGCCGCCACGGGTCTGCCTCGCCATCAATGATGGCGACGCGGGGGTAGCTGAAATTGTAACCACCGTATTTATTGATGGCCTCCACGTCAGGCGGTGTCGTAATGTTGAACGCCTTACGGCAAATCCGGGTAGTGAAGTCGATATCAATCAGACGCGAGATTAGGGGCAGTTGATTTTCTGGTACACCTGAGCCGGTCTGGAGATAGCCCCATCTGAAAGATCTTGTCAGCGCTGCTTGTAGATGGACCTCGACGATACATTACTTACTGGGTGCAGTATTGCCAAGGCCAAAGGCGCCAAGTCTGGTTGATGTCGTCCCGAGCATAACTCTCATCGGTACCCTCACCAAAGCACTCATCTTGAGTGCGGCCGTTGTTGCAGGTCGAAACTCTAGTGAGATTGACATAGCCGATGTAGTTCTTGAACCGCGTCGCCAACTCCTCCACCTCCGCCTCGTACCCGCCCACCGTCAGCAACTCCCGGACCGTCGAATCCAGACTCTCAGTTGCGGGCCATATGACCTCATCCGAAGTCATGTTGCCGCAGTACCGAAGGAGGGCTCTGTTGTCGATGGCAGGGTCCCAGTTGCGGCCCTGGAGGCCCGCGATGCCGCTTCTGATGGCGCTCGCGAAGTCGACGCTCGCAGTGATGTTCTGCAGCCCGAAAGCCGTTTTCAAAGTCACGATGTCATCCTCGGTCGTGTTGCCCCTCTGGAACAAGATGTTGTCGACCACATGTGTCAACTTTTGAGTCGTCTCAGCGCAACCCTCAGGCGAGTAGAGGCGCGCAGCTTCGTAATACTCCCAGAAGTCAACCACTGCGGCCGTAACACCAGACGAAGAGATGGCGCCCCAGAATATCTCAGGGTAAAGCTTGCGCAAGAATGCGACGAAAGCGCCCGCATAGGAGCCGCCGTACATAATCCACGGCGTCTCGGGGGCTGTCAGGCTGACGTTTGCGAGCTTTCCGGGGAAGACAATGTTCTGCGCAAAATAGGCCGTGTCGGCCAAGGCCTGATCGGTGGTCAAGAAACGGAGGTTCTCCGTGCTAAAGTCGGGGGTCGGGACACTCCGCCCGTAATATCGGTGTTCTAAAATCACGCCCACTCCGTTGGTCGCCTCGGCCAAGATGGCGACGATGCCTTTCTGCAAGAACGGCAACCGGCCTTGGCCGCTGGTTTCTCCTGCAGCCAGGGCAATCACAGGGCCGCCTGGCTTGTAGAATCTGTCGTCGTACCAGTACCGCAAGGGAAATGTCGCGTCTGAGTGCGGCTCGTAGAGCGAGTCATTGTGGAAGTGGTCGACCGGCACCGACAGGTTGTAAGCTCGATAAAGCGTAGATGGGTCTGGCGCGCCTGGACTGGTGTCGTTTTGAAACAATCGGACCGCAGCCGGCGCGGCGACCTTGGGCTCGACGTCGGAGACGAACTCATCCCACAGCTCCGGGAGGCCGAGTTGGGGACCGAGAGCAGCAGAAGCCTGCACGAAGCAGAGGAGGCCAGCGGCCAACCATGAAGGAGCCATTGGTCAGTCAGAACTTCACGGCCGGGACATGGGACGAACTATAGACGAATGGTAGGGACTCCGAATGACCTTTATGCACACGCACGCAAGCGTCATGACCGCACTGGTATTTGTATTCAAACCGTTCGCAGCACTGCAGATCTCCCCGTGGATTCCGCAGCGTCGTACGAGGGTCCGGGGTTCTATTGCGTTTTGCTGGGGCGAATGCTACCTCACTTATCGGGACTTTAACCACCAACCGCTTCAGTGTGTGGTGGTGATTTTGACCTTCCCGAAAAGCATAAACCCGCGCGCGATATGGGGCCAGCCAAGACCAACTCCTCACCTTTCGACGTCATGGATTAACCGGTAGCACGTATTTGTAGCTAGGTATCTGCCACATTTTTTAATCAGCGGATAAGAAAACAAATGGGGATTGTGAGAGTAAAGTGTGTTTTTATCTAGACTAAATACGTCCGACTCTCGACTGAATGTACAACGTGAGAAGGTCGTCTGCATATACAAACAAACCCAGCGTCTTCTGAGCGTTTGTAAATAATTGAAGCATTCCAGCTTATTTGACTTCATGACTTCGTGACTCTCGAGTCTTGATATCCGTTTCCCGGCTGGAGAAGTTCAATGATGGGCCCTGGGAATCCCTCGCGAACGAAAATTCTGGGTGGTTCTATAGTGACCAAACTCGTCAGACGAGTTTCTTGTAATTGCCTTAACTACCGAGTAAGACACTTAAACCCTTGATAACGACATGGACCCTCGAATCCCTATCAGCCCTTGCAGGCAACCCCTGGATTTGTCCACTGGCTGAAGAGTATCGCGGAAAACTCCTGTTGTCTTTCAAAATTTTCAACTTGTTCAAACAAACGGAAAGGTTTTGTTTCCAAAAATGTTATCATGAGAATTCATGGTTAGTGATGCTCTTGAGCGAGTCAGCTAACTCGCCAATGATTTGAGGTTGCTGAAAGACGCGCTCAACGGATTCCTGCTGACGCAACAGCAGGCTGGGTCACACTAGCCAACTGTGAGTATTAGCAGACGACCCTGTAAGTAAGCCGCTTTATGGATTTACGAGCCAACATGCAAGTACCCAAGCTGGCTTCATGCATTCGTGATTGTAATATAGCAGAGTTTCCCTGGATTTCGTGCTCTCTGCAATGCATGGACACGTATGCATGCATGCAGCTGGACTCACACAAGGAAGTAGGTTGTCATAGGACATGGAGTAGTGGAAGCCGAGGCTCCAAGTTAGGTCGCTGGATGCAGATGTAGGTGACAAAACCGGATTTTTAGATGCAGATGATGGTGACATAACGGGCACTGATGGTTTTAGGTTGCGGTTCTCATTGGTGTTGACATGTTGAATGGTGGAATCATACGATCGGCTGCAGTGATGAGGGCCGTGTCTTATTGTGATTGGTGAAAAATCTGCAAAAGGCACAACGGATGTGTGGCGGTCTTTTGCCGCATCACACAGCACACATACCTAGACAGAGGAATAGTTATTTATGCCTGGCTTGCTTGCCTACGTCCGAGGGGGGTCTGATTGTGTTCCTTCGACTCGCAAACGGGGCTTGATCGGGCCCTTTTTGTGCGACATGGCAGACAACGACAGTAATCTGACTTTGCTTGAGATCCAACAACAATATACGAAATCAATACCGGAACTTATCTGCAACATTCAAAAAAGCCAGGTATCACAACAAAAAGATACCAGCTTTCTGGAGAATCTCGAATGCCTCAGTATATCAAACTGCCAAGGAGCTGTTACCCCAGACTTGACCTCGTCAACTGATCAACCAAGAGAAATTCGGCTAGATCGGCACCAAATCAACGTTTTCAAAGTACGGGAATATGTCGCCCTATCATATACGTGGAATCCATCAGAGTATGAGATTAGCGACACAGGGCCATACTTCGTACAGGACGAATTTGACTACGAAAAGTCTCCAGTTCGAGCAAGCGTTTTTCACCGGATAATCAAATATATGGATGTGTTCGGCATAGAACTACTATGGATCGATCGCCATTGTATCGAGCAAGAAACATGTCAACAGTCCACCTGCACCTGTGAACGCTGTGACCAGCAACAGCATGCCATTCGAGCGATGGACCTGGTTTACAGCTACAGCCTGCATCCCGTAGCCTTACTTGCAAGGCCAATTGAATCCGCAGACGAACTCGAACTGCTGGCCGGCATCATGAATCGGAGCTTCGAAAGGGTGTCCGAGGCGAGATCCCACCCAAACCGCGTCATGGCTCGCAAAGCATTATTTTTACTCAACGCAATTACCAACGACCTCTGGTGGACGAGAGCTTGGACCTTTCAGGAGAACTACCGTGCCGGTATTAGAATGACGCTTCTGATACCCCACACTGTTTCTGCAGAGTCGCAAGCCCTGAAAACCCACGCCAACATCTTCAACGACATCGAGGGTGAGCTTTGCATTAACTCTGTCGACTTCTCGGTAGCAGCTACTGAGCTTTGCCAACAATTTGAAAAGGCCACCCCAAGTGCACAAGAACGTCGCGCAATTGGCAACATACTTGGGAAGGCCGGAAAGTACACATTGCTCCTTGGCAAAAGAGAACCCATGGTCCCGTCCATAATTGCCGATCTCGGCAAGCGGGAGTTGTCAAAGCAGTGGGAGCGTCTTGCCATCATAGCCAACTGTTGTCAATATCCCCTTTTTCTGGAAGATCGCGTGTTGCGTCACAGGGCGCCCAGTCTCAGCGTCGCAATTTTGGCCATGTGCCTCATCAACGGCGAGATTCTCAACAATGATAACTTCAACAACCAATCGAGAGGGGCTTCTGCAAACGGAATGACCGTGATCGAATACCTGAGAGATCAGTGCCTAAGGTCATTTGTTGCTCCGGCAAATCAACCCTATCTCACCTACCGGAAGGGATGCAGGTTTCCTGACGTGAAGCTCGACCCACGGGGCACCATAACGCAAGGGATTCTGTGGAAACTTGGGCGGACGATCAACACCAGAACGTTTTCGACCTGTTCAAATCGATTTGGTCACCTAGACAGTACGCTTTCAATCTCAGAGGAACAGATGTATGAGATCCTTTCCGAGCTAGTAGGAAGGCTGCCACGTTTAGGATGCAAGTATCTCGCCAGTCTTATCGAAAGCTTTTGCAAGCGTTGTAACAGTGGCGTTCAGAAAACTTTTGCAGACAAGCACTTGCTCGCAATGGCCAAAGAGGTAGCCGAGGCTATTTACAGAGGCAAAACACTGATTGTTGGAAAACTCTGCGAGCATGGTTCTCGTGGTAAATACAGCGCAATTTTCCTTTGGGGTGATGGTCGGGGAACTCGCACTGCGCGACAGAGGCCTGAACAGTTTGTTTTTACGGCTTCCAAAGAAATGGATTACGGTTCTCCGAATCACGACGCAAATGACATGGACTGTCATGTGTGCCTCGAAGTTGGCATGGGAATGTTTCAATCTGACGGAATTCCTCGATTATACACCAAGCGTGGGCTTCTGGGTTGGTGTTTCTACACCAGAGATGACGTAGAGGAAGTGATATTTCCCTGGCCATCAACTTTGAGAAGGGTTGGCGAGGTTTCGTAGAGGACCTTTACACTTTAGACTCAACAGTTTCACTCCCGTCATTAACGAAGTGAGGTATACCATAACTAGAAACCTATATATATGTATCTAATATGTATCGCAAGCAAAAAGTGTTAGTTCGCTGTATCCAAACTAAGCTTAGAATTCCGTTTGTTGCGCAGGCCTCTTTCAACCTTAAGGGGGGCACTCCTGTTGGGTTCTGATCATGAGATGCTGTGTTGTCCGATGGAAAATTCGCTTCCAAGGTTACATCCTGAATTAATGTTGTCTTGAATCGTATTGTATTCAATATTAATCCACTGCAAAAACACGTAAGAGCTGTGAGGTATGGCTTCGATGTCACCTCGCCTGACAACACCCATCTTAAACTTGAGGGCTATAAAGAGCCTGGCGACTTTGTTGGAATAGTATCTCCCTACTCTGTTACTTTCTTTGTTTCTGAGACATCAGCAGGTCAAGATAGACTTCAATTAAGTAAAATAAAAACAATAGTTTCAGACATATTATTAGGTTTGATAAAGCGTCAGAGAACTCGCTTCGGTAACATCAGTGATCCCTCAATCAACCTGTGGCCACCTCTAACTCTTACATCCTACCCCGGGAACCAGTGACACAATCAGGATACTTTCACACAAGTGAACAAGGATGAAGCTCGCACACTCCATTATATCCGCAGCTTGAATATTATCGAACATTCGCGCATGGTGAAATAGAGGCCACAATCTCATGTAATTGGCAGTATGAACCTCACCCCAATATGCTTTTTGATGTTGTTGTGTCCATGTCTAAACCCAATAGGTAAGTTTTGTTTAAGACACGATTAACTGTTTTAAACCATCGCAACCCAACCTGCCTAAACATTCTGTCAACAAAGAGACCGGAGCCACTGGATCTTTCAATACTATGTTCGGGATGAACGGTTTAACCCAAGGTGGAAATTCCACATTTTTATTTATACCTGCTAGAGCGCTGCAGACGTGCAATACAAGCTTGAAACCTTTTTGGCAAGGTTTTGTAACTTGAGTCTCTAGTCCTATTAGTGAAGTTGACAGCGAATTTCTCAGAAATCGAAGTCTGCCCACATTTCAACGGCAGACAGAAACCACTGTGAAGGTTTTCCAAGTGAGAACAACGCACTAGTAACATAATTGAGACAATCACCATCGCATATGTTCGTAAGGCGCCCGGATAGACGAATAAAGAAGTTCATAGCTTCCTGCTCACAGAGCGTAGGGGCTCAACTGAAAGTCCTATCCGTAAGCCCCGACCCCTGCAAATGATGATATTGCTGGATTGAGTATTGGATAGTCGTCTGATGCATTTGTGGTTATGCCGCCTGTGAAAACCCGCCGGCGGACCATTTGTTTGAAAGCTTGGATACTCAAAAAAGCCATCCGTGGCAAAAAACAGATATACATGTAGGTATAGTGTCTTTTCACCCTGTCACAAGAACCTATGCAATCGAATCAAAGTAGACTAGTGTCCCAGCTCGATCTTAAAATTCTGTTGCAGCGCGCATATTCAAGACTCGAATGTTCGGACAAAACATACCGGTCTGTCTGGCACATTCGGAACTATCAGAAGTGCAGCGAACTTCGGGGTCTAGGCTCCCAATCCATGCGAGAATTCCGTCTTGGCCCATGACTTCAGCTGACATCAACTCAACTGAATATCATTTGTTCGGGACACCATGCTTCTACCAATAAGCCACGGCTCACTGAAAAGAACATCAGGCGCTAGCCACCCCCCAAAAGCTTACTGTATTCAGTAATCGAGCCACCTGGCTGACCACCTCAAGAGTCCTCGAGGTCATGCAACCCCAGTTGGTGGTGACTACCGGCGCGTGGCACCCAGCCTAGCCGGCCAGACTTCTCCGTACCTCTGCCAGAGACCAGACCAATACTAACCCCCGTAGGAGGCCATTAAAAAGCCAAGCATATGATTCAAGATACCGTGAGATGTCCCTAGCGGGATGGAAGCATGTGAGGGTACGGCGTCGGAGTTAGTATATACTCGGCAAGTCACGGCAATCCAGATAGATCCGCAATTAAATTCTCAAAGGAAGAAAGGATTCCACAGAGACTAGTCACCAGAAAGACACTTGATTTCAGAGTATAAGTCGTGGTATTTAGGTGTGGTATATAGGTAGAGAAGATGAGTTTAGGCTTTAACGAGAGTGCGTATCCAGAAACCGCCATGGGCAGCTCTTGATGAACCACAATCCCCTTCAGCCATCCAAAGAGTAGGCAGCACGTCTCCCATCGTTTCCGTGTCCTCGTGACATTAAAGATTTAGTCCAGGCAGCAAAAAAAGAGAAATCATCAACACAACACGCTCGCTCGTTTAGACATTTTGACCAGCGCAGTGAGAGGTGCCAGAGGCTTAAACCTCCTGGACGTTGACGACATCGCCGTAGCGGTCGACGGCAACGGCCTTCTTCTTGGTGGACTCCTTGACGGGCTTGTCGGCGGCGAAGATGTGGTCGAGTTCTTCGAGCTGTTTCCCCGGCGGGTTAGTATGAGACTTTTTTTGTGGAGGACTCAGTGGGGGGGCAAGACTTACAGTGCGGCCCTTGGTCTCGGGCAGGTACAGCCAGATGATGAAGGTCTGGACGGCGTCCCAGATGGTGAAGATGATGTAGGTCTTCCAGGCGATCTGCTCCATGGAGACGGGCCAGGCGAACTGGTTGAGGAGACCGGCGGCGTTGACAGCCAAGTTGGAGAAGGCCATGCCCTTGGCGCGCATCTCGAAGGAGAGGACCTCGACGGGGTAGAGGGCCTGAAGGGGGGTGATACCGACTGAGTAGACGGAGCCGAAGAGGAAGATCATGGCCAGGCAAGCCTGCGAGGCGGCCGGGTTGTTGAAGATGGGGGCGCCCTTGTCGGTCTCGCCGATCTGAGACTTGGACAGGATTCCGGAGGCAATGGTCATGCCGAGCCAGACAACAGTGCAGGCGCTGAAGGAGAAGAGCAAGAGAGGGCGACGACCGACCTTGTCAACGAGGAAGGCACCGAAGATGGCGCAGGCAAACTGTTGGCACGAGTTGATGAGGGTGATGTTGGCTTGCTGGATGGGGTGGCTGTAGCCGGCGGTGTCAAGGACGGATCCGAGGAAGTAAGACAGAACGGCGTTGCCGGCCCATTGACCGAAGATGGAGACGGCCAAGTTGCAGCAGAGACGGTAGACGGCAGCGCGGTTGCGGAACAGAGCGCGGTAGTCCCACCAGCGCTTGTCGGCACCGTTCATGTCAAGAAGCTCCTCGTACTCGTGAAGCTGAAGCTTAACCCAGGGAGAGTCAGGGTCGCCATTGCCGTGGAACTTGGTGAGAACTTGCTTGGCCTGCTCCTTTTTGTTGTTGACGAAAAGCCAACGAGGAGACTCAGGGAGCCACATGCAAAACAAAACGATCAAACCAGAGAAAAGAGCTTGCATCCAGGTGATTAATCGCCAGCTTGCATCTCCTGGGGGGGTATTTATGTCAGTATAAAGTCGTGGAGTTGAGGTTGTGAATTTGGAGTTGAGATCTGGGTGTGGTGGTGATGGCTTCATTTCACCCGGCCCCACTTTGGAACAGCATGACTAAGCCAGCCTGCCACCCCCCCAGGTACTCCACACGGGGTAGAAGAGGGGGAAAAGAAAAGGAAAAAAGAATGGAAGGGGAGGTGGAATATTTACCTTCGATATCGAGAGCGCCTCGGGCCGTGCCAGACGCGACAATGGCTCCGGAGAACCAAAGGGTGTTGTACATGGCACCGACAACACCGCGGTAGGCGGGGTGGTTGATCTCGACGACGTACATGGGACCGGCGGAAGCGGCAATGGACACACCGAAACCGAGGAGGAAGCGGCCGCCCATGAACTGGCCGGTACCGTTGGCGGTACCCTGGATGCAGGTTCCGACGATGATGATGGAGGCTCCGATGAGCATGCCGACGCGACGGCCCCAGGTGTCGAGGCAAGGGCCGACGAAGGGAAGAGCGACGACACCACCGATCTGGTAGATGGAAGAGATGATACCGGCCCAGATACCGTCGTTCTTGGCGCCGTAACGCAGCTGGAAGGAGGGGTTCTGGAGCAGGTTGTTGATGAGGGAGCCGTCGTATCCGTTCATGGTGGAACAGAAGAAACCGATGAGGGAGAAGGCGTAGATCATGATCTGAGCCCTGGTCCAGGCAGAGGGAGGCTCCTTGATCATGGCCTCGTTGAAGGCCTCAGAGCCGGTGACGACCTTGGTCTCGACCTCCTTCTGTAGAGCAGACGCATGTTAGTTGGGTGTTTACTGGACGAGTATCAACCGCTGGGAGGCATCGTGACTTGCCTTCTCGGAGTCATGGTCGTCGTGGGGTTGGATCGTGTTCACGGTGTCGATCTTCTCGGCCATTGTGGCGGTTGGTGGCAAGCTGCCAGGAAACACAGTTCCCTATGAGGCGGTGGCAGTTGGAGGGAGTGTTGCCGATTACCACAGACCAAGCTGCGCGTAATGAAGGTTGAGGCGGATGAGGGAGGATGAGGATGGAGAGCTCGAGACAGACAGGCCAGGGATCGCGGGACGGAGCTGAGGTTTTATGGTTTTCAGCGTCTTGGTCCCTGGGAGACGGGACGAGGAGTAGGAAATCCGATGGAGAGACCAGCCGTGGTGGCTCGTAGGAACGAACCCCAACTCTCAATTGCCCATCCCTACAGCCAGCCCGGCCGTTTCGAGCCTACCCTCCCATGCATGGGGGGTGGAAGGACGGGCCATTCCCACATGGGACCGAAATGGCGGCTGGGCTGGGCAAATCGAATCCCTGGGCTTTGCTTGTACTGGCTGGGCAGCAGATCGTTGGTTGTCCTTTACGAAGGAATATAGTGTGTAATAATGGATTTTTATTCGGGAAGCTGTGTATCTGCGCCCCTGTACTCCCCCTTACTCTTGCCCCCCTACTCTAAGCCCGCCCCTAAGTCTCCCTTTTACTTAATAGTTTACTTAATAGTCTTTTTAACCCTCTTAAAGTATTTAGTATAAACTTAGATATATTTAACTATTTTTTTATCCTTTTAGTAAAAATCTTACTTTTAAAAGTATTAATAAATCTTTTTAAAATACTTATAAATCTTTTAAAAAGTTAAATTATTATTAAATTTCTTATAATTACTAGTCTTTTAATACTAGTTTAACTTTAAAAGTTAACTAGTAGTATAGTATATAAATACTATTTTTATTAGGGGGTATTTATTAAGATATATATTATACCTAAGTTAATAAATATATTAATTAAAACT